>PVKA01031780.1:0-25934 GCA_004027165.1 Ctenomys sociabilis | reverse complement strand
CACCTGCACTGGGGACACAGACACCCCGTGGTATTTCAATGCCAACAGGAAGGGTGACATTCGAGGTGGGACACCAAAGGGCCTGAGGCCATGTGATGCCTAGGCCACAGTAGAATGAAGAGCAGGCTGTCAGGGGATGCTCCAAACCCCCAAGCAAAAGCGAGGGAAACTCAGGGAAGAGGAGGCAGTGACTGTGCTGGCCCACGGCAGCTGTCGGTCCTTGTGGGGAGTCATGGAAACTGGAAGGCGCTGGGGTGGCCTGAGTGGAGCTACCTACCTGGGTAGAGACCATGCTCTAGTCAAAAGAAGTCCAGGAAACAGATGAGCCAGAACAGATGAACACGTAACTCTCAAATCTCACACAACAGTCCTGAGAGCTCCTGGAAGCCAGCACAGAGACGGACAACTGTGTGACAGGAGGAATGGGAAGGCCCCCATTACGGGGAAGCGACTAGCTTAACATCTGCTTTGAAATCCCTGGTCTGACTGTGCCTTTTGATGCAATTTTAATGCATATGTATATCTTGTATGTTGTATATTAACTTTTTCTTTACTGTTTTTTTTTTTTTTTTTGGTCTTTTTGAGACAGGGTCTCACTATGCAGTTCAGGCTGGCCTAAGCTCACTCTGTAGCTCAGGCTGGTCTCGAACTCACAACAATCCTCCTGCCTCAGCCTCCCCAGTGCTGGGATTACAGGCCTGCGCCACCACGCCCGGCTTTTCTTTACTGTTAATACCAACTTAAAAACAAAAAACAGGCCAGTTTGTCTTTGACACAGCTAATGGTTTCCATCTGCTCACTTTGAGACAGGGTCCCCTCCATGTCCAGTCTTTCCGCCCCAGTCCCAAGTGCTGAGGCTGCAGGTGTGTGCCACCAGGCCTGGCTCTGCTTACTTCATTTTTATAGCAAAATACATGCGTCTTACCACTGTACCAGTTTTTCTTCATTTGTATAAAATAACTTTTCAAACAAGAAGTTCCTATGCACACACAAGCAGGGCCCCTGTCTGCATGGATGCCCAGCAGCCAATAATCACCCGCTAAGCTAAGCTACCCTGCAGCCCAGTCTGGGGAACGCTTCCTCAGAGCTACCCACAGTGGGGGCTGCCTGCTCCAACACACACACGCACACCCCTCTTCCAAATCCTACCTTAACCACATCATCAACTTTCCTGCTGTGGGGACCAGACACTTGGCGCCTTCCACTTACGGGTCTCTGGGGCCAAAGGCCTCAGTGCCCAGGTAAGAAAGCTGCTCAGCTCATGGCGACTGGGCAGAAGTGAAGCAAGCCAGGAGCACTGCAGGCAAGGGCCAGGACCCACTGCCTCCTCGGGAAGTGTGGGTGTCCCCAAGGGCATCCCTTGTGCAGGGGTCTCCCAGTCCTGTCAAGGTGACAGTCACCTTTGGCAGTCACCCTCAGGTCACACTTGTCTCACCTTATGTTTTTCCTTTAAACCCAGGCCACAGTACCACAGGACATAGGACCATGAATGTGTCTTACTGAAATCATTCAAGGGTTGTGGTCTACATTTATATATTTCCAAGCAGATAAAACTGTCTAGTTAGAATAACAAGAAGCTTCTCCAGGTTCTTGCTACCAATACATCCACTTTATTCACTAACCTGTAGCTACAAACCTTGGGGGACAATACACAAGTGTGGAGACAAGACACAAAGGCAAGGAAGGTGAAGTCCCAGGGAGGCTCCTGGAGTGCTGAGGGTGCTGCCCAGAGGGGGATGTGACACCCCCCCCCCCAGTGAGCAAAATGGCATGGTTCACCTATGCAGTGGACCACAGCCCCCCAGACCTGCTCCCTGGATGTGGTCCTGACTCCACCTCCACGCTCCTTTAAAGGCAGGCACTGCTGCCTGATGACCTCAACTCCCTTCCTGCCCTAGCACTGACAGGGCTAGCCTCTGTGCCTACTTCTTCAGATCACAAGGCAGGTAAGAATGTCTAATGGGAATTATGTCACTTCCACCCATAGATCCCCCAGTGGGCCTTTGGTCCTCTATACAGCCGCCTGCCTTAGCGGTCCTTAGTGTCCCACCTCCCAAAGATAGTGCAGTCCTTCCCCATGCCACCAGTTCTCCAGCTAGTGGGCCCTGGGCCAGCCAGAAAGCCCCATTCATGCACTCACAGTGGCTCGAGTGCCAACAGCCTCCCATGGTTGAGAAGGTGCCTGTTCTGCATCTTTTGCTATGTCCTAGAAGTGAGACAGACCATGAATGAGGCACTGAGATGCTTCTGCTAAGCTGCCCTCTTTCAGCCCTCACCTACACCCTGCCAGCTCTCGTGGCAGGGCCTCTGGATACTGTCTCACCCAGCCATTGCTGGGACTTTTCCGGGGAACACTGCTGAAACTCCAGTGCTCTCATCTATGCCACTGAGGATTACTTACATCACTTCAGCATGAAATATGTCTCCAAAGGGCACATTTTCTAGGCATATTTCAAAGGTTGTATCTGCAATTAAATGATTTTTACTTAGACACAGCCCAAAGCAACTCATGTAATATTAGTAATCTGTTAAGGATTTAATTATCCTTATTAAGGGAAGCAGCACAGGAAAGCAGATGTGTATAACAGATGCAGCCAGGAGACCAGAGAGCCAGCACAGAGGTGACTAAATGGCTGTGGGACTGAATATACTGGATTAAATCTCTACACAACTCATTCACTGCTTCTAAAAAGGACTAGAAAAAATACATAGAAATTACTTGTTCAGGGCTGGGGAGATATGTCAGTAGAATAAGTGCTTGCCTGGCAAGCGCAAGGTCTTGAGTTCAATCCCCAATACCTCAGAAAGAGAGAGAGAGGGAGGGAGGGAGGGAGGGAGGGATTACTTGTTCACAGACGCCCAACTCCTACTAGAAAATCCGCTCCAGGCCAACCTGAACTAGTGAGACCACCCCAAAAGACAAAATGGAGAAGCTCCCTGAACCCCTCTACTCTGGTACACTTCCATACACAGAAAACCACAAATAAAAATCACTTCTCAAATTCAGTGACCTCTACTGAGACTTATGCCACAAGATCTACCTCAAGAGGAAGTACGTGAGCCTGAAAAGTGGAAAAGAATGAAAATGATAAACAGAAGGGGGGGGATCACAGCAATAAAAAAAAAAAGAACAATGAATGAAGACCTAGTATTATGGTTTGTGTCTAGTTGTCCCCCCAAAGCCTCATGTAGTCAATGGGGTGGAGACTTCTAGAGTTTGTGATTAACTCATGATCCACTGGGATTATGTATGATCCAAGGCTGGGATTATGGGTGTGAGTACTTCCTCGAGCCTAGGTCAGAGCCTGAATGTAATAGAAGAGACGGATTTTCTTGAGCTATTGCTCTTTGTTGCTCTGCTGCCATGAACTGCTGCTCTCTGCCATGAGCCAGTCTGCCTTGGAGCCAGCCGGTTATGGACTGAAATCTGCAGTAACTGCAAGCTAAATAAACCTTTCCTTCCTTCATTTTGGGTGTTGGGTATTTGACCCAGCAACAAGAGAAGAGTAACTAAGACACCAAGGTACATGCACGAGCCAAGCCACCACAAGTGAAGGAAACAACAGGTGTACCCTCCAGCCCAGCTCCTGCTCCCTGCTACTTCCTTAGGAGGAGAAAACACACACACGTGTGTGAAGGATAAGAGCAGCTCTATACCTCCTGCCAATACTGAAGAAACCAAGATGTGCTTTACTGAGGAGATGGCTAACAGGTCAAGGCACAGCCAGATAAGGGGATGTCATTCTGTGCTAGAAAGAAACAAACTGTCAAGCCTCACGTGCACAGGGCAGGTGAGCAGCCAACCTGCAAAGGCCCCTTCAAGTGAACCCAGATGGATAAGGCTCAGGAAAAGGCAGCATCTAACATGGAACATCATGGATGAATGAGGTGCAAGTGAGCAGACAGCCATGGCAGGGGGCGGAGCTCAGACCTCCTACTGGGCTCCCAATGCTTTCCAGGGAGGCACTGGGCCAGTGTGCCACAGGTCAGCGTCCCCTGGTGAGGCAGCATGGGACCTGGGCGCCCAGTATCAGTGCTGTCTGCAGTGGCAGCAGCTACAAGTGACTGAGATAGGTAATGATTCCTTGAACTTTCTGCTTTATTTATTTTGTTTTGTTTTGTTTTTTGGGAACCAGGTATTGAACTCAGGCCCTTGCATTTGCCAGGCAAGTGCTTATTCTTCTGAGCCATCTCCCCAGCCCCCTTTCTGCTTTATTTAGCTACAAACCTAAAACTGCTCTTCTGGGGCCAGTTTTAGGTTAGTTGAATAAGCACTTGACTGGCAAGCATGGAAAATTGAGTTCAACCCTCTATTCTGCCCCCCCCCAAAAAAAATCACTGAAACTGCTCTTTTAAAAGTCTGTTTTATTTTTTATATTTTTATATTTTATTTATTTTATTGAAGAACAAATAGCAACGAGACAGTTTCAAGAAAAATTAACAGGACAGATTCGATAAATTAATACATTGCAAACTGTTCTCATGTTTTGGTATGGTATAAGGTGCATACATGATATAATACAGACATTATTATTGCAGATGTCTCTAATCAGTGAATTAAGAGAGTGTAGCTGTTTACTTATCTTTTTTTTAATACCTGAATTATATCACAGATTCAATAATTAATACTTTCTACCTTGTTATTTTCCTAGTGGTTGTCCATAGTACTAGAAGTCGACATAATATCTTGTCCAACCACTATTAGTGCAGCTCTTGCTTCTCATAGAATTATGCAGAAGCACGGCATATTTATTCTAACTGCACTATTTATACAACACACACACCACGATTCTTCCTTTGTATATCCCTTTTTTTGTCTAGACCTGTCAAAGATGGGCACTCCATTGTCATTAAACCAATTTAGGTGCCTGAACTTGGCAACACAATCCAACACAGTCCAGCATTCTTCAATAACAGTGAGTTATCTGAAGAAGTTGTTGACTATAGCCATTTACAGCTCAACTTATTATTATGGCCCCACGTTATATACCTCATTTTTATACTTTTCTGCTGGATGGTCAAGACTGAGAAGACCTATATACCAAAAGATGTAGCTTTTGTTTCTGATGAGGTCAGTGAAGTCCCCTCAGGGAAAAGTCTATTTTAAGGGCCAGGTCAAACAGCTCAGTGGATTAAAGCTCCTGCTTAGGCAAGTGCAGGGGCCAGGGCTCAATCCCTGGGCTTGCCATGCAGGGCCCACCCCCAGGGCATGCTGAGACAGCAGCTGAGACTGGGTGTGGTGACACATGCCTGTAATCCCAGCTCTTGGGAGGCTGTAAATAGGTGGATCATTATGAGTCCAATCTAGTAGCAAGACCCTGAACACCCTGCAGACCCTTCCCTAAACTGTATGTATACACACACACACACACACACACACACACACACACACACACACACACACCTATTTTAAGAATGGCAAGAAAAAAATGATGTATCTGTTTAACCTAAGAATTCTAGAGTCTGGGCATGATGGTATCTGTAATCTCAGTGCTGGGGAGGCTGAAAACAGGAAGATCACTGTTGAGTCCAAGCTGCATTGTGAGACCTAGCACAATATATATGTATATATATTTCGTTCTTAGAGATTTTTTATTTAATTTGAGATGGGGTAGTTTGATTTAACTTAATTTGAACTATGTAGTTCTGGTTGACCTGGCCTTCACTAGGTAGTATTTAGGCTGGCCTCCAAATTGCAGCAATCCTCAGCCTCTCAAGTGCCGGGATTATAGATGCATGCCACCTTGCCCCTTTGAGATTTATCCTTTAAAAATACACTCTTCTGGTTGAGTGTGGTGGCACAAACCTGCAATCCTAGCACTCTGGAAGGCTAAGGAAGAAAAATCACAGGTTTGAGCTCACCCTGAGCAACTTATTGACTTAGCAAGACATTGTCACAAAATAAAAAATAAAAAGGTCTGCAGATGCAGCTTAGTACAACGGCCCTGGATCAACCCTAGAACTACTGCTCCTCACCACTACACGGAGGTGGTCATACGGCCCGGCACGGCAGCCTATACTTGTGCTTCCAGGCACCTGGGAGCCTGAGACCAGCCTGATAGTAAGATCTTGTGTCAAACAAAACATTTAAAAGAATTGGGAGGTAGCTAATAAATAAAACAAAACAATCACCCAACAAGTCATCTCTGACAACACAAGGGTCCACCCTGGAGAATATGTCACTGGGCTGTTCTGTTGTGGGAGAGCTGGAGTGGACTGGCTCTATCCGTAGACAGACAGCCTGCTCCTGCACTCTCTCAGGTGGTGCTGATATCCAGCAGATGTCTTGCTCCTGAGGAACAGAAATAGCACCTCCCTAAATCCAGTGCGGGAAATTGCAACCAACAGACTGGCAGACACGGATGTGCTAGCTGCTGTGACATGGTACAGTATTTTACAGTACTTTTTTTACAATAGGAGTACACTCTAAATGGCAACTAGAGCTGGGGACACAGCTCAAGGGTAGACCATGTAGGGCCCAAGGTCTAATCCCCAGCACTATAAAACTGAAACAAAGTAACAATGAAAGAAATAATGTCCTCAATGCCTGACCAGTAGCACAGTACTGTCCCACGCTATAGTGACTCCACGTGCTATGGGATGGCAACACATGATGTGCCTACACCAGCATTCAAAACAGACACAACAGCTACAACGATGTTGAGCAGCGTACTATTTCGTGTGTGTGCGTGCGCGCGTGTGCGTGTGTGTGCGCGCGCGCGCTCTTTTCTTGGGAGCTGCTACTGAAGCCAGGACTTCACATGTGCTAGACAATGCTTTTACAACTGAGCTACATCAGCGCTCCCTTGTAATGTCATTTTGCCACATGTGATTAAAAGAATGTTTACCACAGCTTTATTTCTTTTTTAAGACTAAACCGTGGAAAACTTATGGCTTCTGCCGAGACATTTGCAAAAAACTTCATGCAGTCCCAGGTGGGGCTTTTCAGAGGTGGCTGGATGTAGGCTGTGTGAGGCTAGGCTCCAGGGCATGTGATTACTAAATTAGTCCACTGAATGGTGGCATAATTCTGGGTGGATTAAGGGAGCCTCACTGTGGTGTGAGTGCTACTCATCCTGGATCAAATGTAAGGGACTGAAACAGGGCTGCTGTCTTGCTGGCTGCTTGCTGTGCCTTCTCTACTCGCTGCTTCACTGCCCTCTGTCTACCAGGGACTGTTTCTCCTCCGTGATGCCCCTCTGTCAGGCCTTGGAGCTAGTCAACCTTACAGACTGTGAGTTACATGAACCTTTCCACCTTTAACTTTGGGTGTTGGGTATTGCGTCTCAGTAATGAAAGTAACTAAGACAGGTACCAACCATAGTTTGTTAGAGTAAGAAAATCAGGTAACTATACATATGCTGAAGAACAAACTCCTGAGCGTATTTTTGGAGTAAACTGATGAGCACTTATAGAAGAAACAGGTGCACTATCAATAATGGCTGCGGGGCCAGGGATACAACTCGGTGGCACAGCACTGTCTTCGAAGGATGCGGTTCTCAGTTTGATTCCCAGTACAAGGGGGGAAAAAGGATCTGGGAAGGATTTTGTTAGCCACATTATACATATTATTTAACTTTTATACAATAGCATTTATTTTTTATAAGCACAAAATAAATTTTAGCTTATTTTTATGATAACCCTACATAATCCTAAAAGGCAGAATCTCAATAGTGACTGAGAAAAACAAACTCAGCAGAGAACGCCAGAGGTCTCAGGACAGAATTTCTGGAGCTGCTAAAACCTATATATGTCCTCATCTTTTTCTACCTAAGTCCAAATCAGTAACAAAACCAAGACTTGCACACTCCTTCAAAATAAGAAAGAAAAAAGAGTCCTATTTGCCTATTTACTGTTTGCCTATTTCCTGGGGAAGAGAGTTGAGGAAGTGGCAAGGAGATCTGTTACTTGTTGCAGTCGTACTGCAGTCACATCATAGAGCCTGACAGCCGCTTGGAGAAGTCTATCACACATCAAGGGTCCCCGAGACTTCACATTCTCACTCCTGAGCAGTGAGGTACATTTCTCCCACACCATCACTCTGCTCTTAGAAATATGATGTAAGAAAACACTACAATCAAACACTAACAAGATGAAGCTGTTGTTTCACTGTAGGAACAAATCAGAAACAAGCTCAATTTACCACAGAGGAATGGTTAAATATGCTAATATGACAGAATATTGTGTTCAGGACAGCACTGCCATCATCTCATGTATATGGATGTGCACAGGAAAAAAATGGTCCAAACATTACAATATATTTAACAGTGTCTCAGAGCGGTAGGAAAATGAACCAAGTTGCTTCTTCTTTTTTTTTTTAATGTCTTTTAAACTTTCAACAGCATATAAATGTTATTTTGGATTAATTTTCAAAGTTTTAATTAATACTAGGCAGGTCTTACAATAAAACTGCAAATTTATTGTAAACAAAAACCTCTGCTTAAAAATATTAACTACTAGGGCCAGCAAGATAGCTCAGTGAACTAAGCGCCTGTTAGGCAAGCGCAAAGCCCAGGGTTCAATACCCAGCATCATATGCCAGGCTGGGCCAGTGACCAAGACTGGGCGTGTAATTCTAGTGCTGGGAAAGCTGAAAACAGGAACATCACTATAAGAGTCTGAGCTGTGTAGTGAGACTCTGTATAAAAAAAATAAAAAATAAAAAAAGAACAAAAAAAAGCTATTATTCTGTTCTAGCTCTAAGAAAAACAAAGTATTAAAGTTAAAATCTGACTCTAAGGACTCTAGCGGGAATGAGTGTGGTGGCGCATGGCTATATTCCAATGCTCAAGAGGCTGAGCCAAGAGGATTCCTGTGAGTCTGAGGTGAGTCTGGGTTACAAAGGCAAGTTCAAGGCCAGCCTGCACTACATAGTGAGACCCTGTCTCAAAACAAAACACTTCACAAAGACTCCAGTAAGTAATACTGACAAGAGAGACAAATGCAACCTTGTCCTCTCCACGCCACCCTGCCATGCGTCAGGGTGCAGCAGATGCAGCCTGAGAGGTAGCTGCAGGTGTCAGTGCACCAGACACCACCACAGGCTCTACATACGCAGTTCATGTGAACCTGGGAAAGGTCAACTGTACATGGGGACAGGAATGCCCCTACCCGGTTACTGTGGAGACTGCAGGCTGCAGGCCCAGGGAGAACATGCTGGCTTGGCACCCTACTCAGCACATCTCAGTACCACAACTAGAAACTGGCATAGTAATCTAACAGAAGCTATCTAGGAGGGCACAGAGATGCTGAGAAACCCAAATCCAGCTCTCTGAGAGACATGGGAAGCAACAAGGCAGCAGAGAGAACAGAGGGGAACAGGATGGCAGAGATACTAAGAAATGCAGATGTAAGCGGACTCATTCAGCAGAGTCCACAAGCAATGTTTTACAAATCTGGAGCAGCTGATTTCTAGCTTTCTGTAGGAAAAGGAAAACCTGCTCAAAAATGCTGTAGAATGCTTTTGTAAGTCACCAAAAGCACTTAAAGAGAAGGCAAGGAGAAAAAACAAACATACATCAGGAAATACTCAAAGGCCTTCCCAAGCACAGCGAGGGCATCAGTAATAGCAGTACAGTGTGATGCTGGGGACTAATCCCAGGGCCTCTGAATTGAGCCACATTCCCAGCCCTTTTTTTAAATTATATTCCATTTGGGTTTTTTATGAGAGGAGGTCTTGCTATGTAGTTCAGGCTGGCTTTCAGCCTAATATGTAACCCAAGCTGGCCTCAAACTCAGAGTGATCCTCTTGCCTCAACCTCCCCAGTGGTGGGATTACAGGGGTGTGCCACCACACCCAACAGGCCTTTTTTATCTTGAGACAGTGCCTTAGTGCCTTGTTGCACAATAAGTTCGCCAGACTGGGCTCATACTTGGGACCCTCCTGCCTTAGCTTCCCAGAGTGTTGGAGTACAGGCTATGTATGCTATTCTTATAAACTCATAAAACAGCAGAATGACAGTGGTTAGATTAAGGTATTTTGAACCCCCCTCCACCCCCCCGTGGTACTGGGGATCAAAGTCAGGACCTGACACTAGTTAGGCAGGCACTTATGCCACTGAGCTATCTGCCAGCTGCAAGGTATTTTGAAAAAAATCATATCATACTAAAAAGAATATTTTATTATTGCTAAATTTAGCATTACAAAGAGTAGCTGAATTTCTCTGCTCTATGGAAGGCACTGTATAAAAATAAAAGGGATCCCCCAGGGTCAAAATGAAACATGCTTTTTTAAGTATGAACACTTACCAACTTAAATACGCTATCACAGATGCTAAATACTCAACAAGAATATGCACACTATATGTGATTGCTCACACTGTTTCGTGCTAGAAACTGTTGACAACTACTTTTTAAATTAATTAATTAGGTACCATGACTTGAATGCAGGTCCTTATGCTTGTGAGGAAGATGCTTGTGCCACTGAGGTATCTCCCTGGACTTTCTCTTTTTTTCATTTTTATGTATTTGGCACAGGGTCTCACCACACACAGCTCAGACTCATAGTGATCCTCCTGTTTTCAGCCTCCCCAGAGCTGAGATTACAGGCGTGCATGTCTTTTTAGACAGGGTCCCACTGTGCAGCTCAGACTGACCTTAAACTCACTTTGTAGCCCAGGCTAGCCTCAAAATCACAGTGTTCCTCCTGTCTCAGCCTTCATAGTGCTGTAAAAGCTTTATGGGCAAGTGCTGGGATTGTACCATGTGCCACCATGCCCAGCAACACCTGTTTTAATAGGGAAAAACATAATCTGGGAAAAGCTGATTAAACCTTAAAAGTCCCAGCTTTTAATGACCACATACAAGACTCCTTATGAACATTACTGATGTATTTCTAAACATTATGACCTTTAAAATAATGATACTTGACCTGCATGCTGTCAAAGATCTCTTTATGCATTCAATGTTTCTCACAAAATAACCCCAAAAACTTGCATGTGACTACAGAACAAATAAGCACTGTAAATTCCATCCATGGGCATCCCCTAAAAAGATGACAAAGGGAAGCTATGTCTACTCTCGAGCACTGAAGGAAATAAGGGTTCTGACAATGCCGAGGACTTACTCAGGGTAATACAGCAGCTACACAATTAACCCGGCATAGCATCATGGGCAGCAGGGACAGAAAACACAACTGACGCTATGAACAGCTATAGAAGCCCTAACCTGAAAAAAACAAAAGTAATCTGGGTTACAGCATTTGCCTAATAAAATCTCAGACACTGCCGGGTGTGGTGGCGCATGCTTGTAATCCCAGCACTCGGGAGGCTGAGGCAGGAGGATTGTTGTGAGTTCGAGCCCAGCCTGAGCTACAAAGTGAGCTTAAGGCCAGCCTGAACTGCATAGTGAGACCCTGTCTCAAAAAGACAAAAAAAAAAAAAAAAAAAAAAAATCTCAGACACTGTCAAATACCCAATTCAAATGCTTTGCTTCCATCCAAGCTCAAATCTCACAGAATAAAGTCCATTACCCAGAATATATTTACCTTTGCAATCCTTCAACTTAAAACTTGCATCCCACCTTTCATCTTTGTCCAAATGTCAAGTCCCAGTTAGTACAGTTACAAGCTGCACCTGCAGCCTTCCTTTGCTCAGAACCATTCTCCTAAACTCCTATACTAGGTGACACATGGCATTTAGGAAACACAGAGCTATGAAAGCACAGGCTAGGAGTATTCCAAGGACAGGCCACTGATATGAAGTACACACCTGAAAACTTCAGATTACTATAAATGACAGTGTGAGAGAATATGGCCTATGTGGGGACTCTGGCTATGCTGCATAGCAAAGTGTGAACAAGGTGTTCCAGGACTTACGTTTTGCCTCCGACAGGTTCTGATTGGGTGACCACACCAACATGCCGAGATTGTCTCGTTCCTGACTGCGCCTTGCCAGTTTGGCTAGGGAGAGAGAAGAGAGAGTGCTCAATACAATTTAGCACCTGTGTTGAATAAAAATAAGTAAATAAACAAACAAATAAATAAAAACAATTTAGCAGACAGAACAGGCAAAAGTAACAGCAAGATTCCAGCCTTGTAAGCCTCAGACTACAGAGATCTCAGTCTTCACCAAAGCTGTCCTAGGAAACTTTAACATTCTGGGGTTGGAGTGGCCAGGGCACTCCTCTAGGACTCCTGTTTGCCTATTTACAGAACATGCAGGTCTGTGTGGGGCCTATGGCACCCAGAGGTCTGAGGAGGTGCAGCCACGGTGCCCCAAGAATAATGCCCTCTACCAGGATAATACCTTGATCCAAGGATTCTTTCAACCACTTTATTAAAGAATAATCATTAAAAACTTAACCAGTGAAAAAAACTTCTAAAATGCATTTTTAAATTACATTAACAGCAGGTTGACAGATTTACATGTGCCACTGTAAACATAGAAATTGGATCCACAGCAAGTGTCCTGTATTACAACAGAAACATTTGAAATGAGTTTGAGAGGGAGTGCCCTATCTTGCCCACACTGAGTGAAGCTTGTGATCCTCCACACTAAGTGGATCTGGAAGCCCCAAGAATGCACTGCTGCACCTGACTAAAACAGCACCTCTGGACCATAGCAAAAGGCTCAAGAGCTTTACCTGCCACACCTTTTGTGGTCAGGCTCAGCTCATTCATCCTAAGGGCACTATGGCCCTTCTTATTCTTTAAATAGAAAGCCTCAGAAAATATGAAAGGTATGGTCACCACTCAACAAGAAAAAGACAAATATAAAAACATAATCCTTCCCACACTTAAATAATTTTAGGAAATTCATACTCTGGTAAGCTGAATTTATGTATTAGATGGGAACAAAGTGTAAATAAAAGAGGCAGGAATGTGATCAACCCCCAAGTGGGGGGGGATGCCTTTGCATAGAATTTTCATTAAAAAATTAATATTTTTATTTAAAAATAGAGACTGAGGGCTAGCAAGATAGCTCAGCAGACTAAGTGTCTGCTTAAGTAAACTCAGGAGCCAGGGTTTGATCCCTGGTACCACATGCCGCGCTGGCCCTGCCCCCAGGTTCCCAGGGCCAGTGACCTGAGTCTGGGCATGGTGGCGTGCTCCTATAATCTCAGCGCTGGGTAGGGTGAAAACAGGAGGATCACTATGAGTCCCCGAGCTGCATAGTGAGACCCTATACTACATACACTAAAATAAATAAATAAATAAATGAATAAGGTCTACAGATTAGAGTCCATCCACCAAAGCCCTTTAAGGTATTAAGCCCCCTAAGATCCCGCCCCCTACTATTATAGATGACTAAGTCAGGTAGAAATATTCTAGGCAGTCAGACAGGGCTAGACCCTCAAGCAATTAATGCAGAAGATGAAACCACATCACAGCTTGGTTAGATGTGCATCTGTCAAAGGCCAGGCCTCAAGTTAACGATGGGATGACCAGGCCACAGGCCTTCCAAAGGGTAAGTGGTAATTTAAGGTTAGACTATGACTGTGTCACCTGGTCTAATAAAGTCCAGATAGACATCAGTCACCCAGGTGGGTGACCAGCCCTCTAGATACATCCCTTCTTAAAAATGTCTTTGTTCTTTCCATGTACCTTTGCTGTCCAGATTACTTTTCTCTTATTGGTGGGACAAGACCCTTGATGCCCAAAATCAAGGAAGGAAAGGTTTATTTATGTAGTTCAGTTTGTGCAGGTTTCAGTCCACACTTCACTAGCTCCAAGAGAGTGACACATGGCAGTTCATGGTGATGGAAAACAAAGAGCAGAAACGGGAGGAACAGAAAGTGAGCCTCTCTCCCTCCATTACATCACATTCACTGCGTCCACCCAGAGGGCATGTAGCTCTCACATCCATAATCCCATCAGCACTCGTGTCCATGATCCCAGCACTGGATCATGAATTAATCACAAACTCCAGAAGCCTACCTCAATGACTGCAGGAGGCTTTGAAGGGAAACCTAGACATAAACCACTACATTTGCTATGTAACCTACCTCCCCACTAGATCAATATTACTAAGTGGCTATAATCATAATCTTATTGGTTGATCACAGTTTTGATTCATGTTATACTCACCTCATGATTCTGCTCTCTAAAATCTCCTTAGAGGAGTCCGTGGCAATACACTTTCAGATCCCTTCCTATCAGGAGCTTGCTCAATAAATTTTTTCCTACTTTTAACCTCCATTGTTCCTCAGAATTCATTCTTCATTTTCAGGTAAGACAATCTATCTCCCACAGGTCCAATTCGGAGAATTTGAGCAAGAAAGTAAATGACAGTAGTAAAGTAGCAGCCTGATATCAATATACAAAAGGACAGACAGACAAATGGAGGTGAAGCAGAAGCCCACAGAACAGGAAGAACAGAACAGTTCAGGAAGTCTCACACTGCCCTACACTAAGGCTTACTACATAAAGGCACAGGTAGGTGCAGTATGATGCAGATCAAAGGAACAACAGACACTTCGCACTCCATAATCTCAGCACTGTGTAGGCTGAGGCAGGAGGATCACTGTAAATCCAAGGCCAGCTTGGCCTATGTAATGAGTTCAAAGATAACCTGAGCTACACAACAAGCCTTGTCTCAAAAAAAATTATGGCAACAACAACAAAAAGTCAAAAGTGCTGCAACAATTCAGTGGCGGGAGAGTCCTCTCAACAAATGTTATCCAAATAACTTACCTCCATATGCAAAGTAAAGGGAACCTTAATCTGCCTCATGACCTGAAATTTTAACTAAAAATGCATCCTGTACAAAAACATAAAATTTCAAACTTTTAGAAAAAAGTCTTTCTGAACCTGGCTTAGGAAAAATGTTCTTAGATATGTCACTAAGAGCATAATCCATAGAAAATTGTAAGGTGTAATTAATCAACACTTAGTGACTCTTGATCTATAAACACAATTGAGATATACTTCAAACAGACATTTGCATATACACATTCAACAAAAGACTTGCATCAGAACTTTCAAACTCAACAATTAAATAATCATATATATATATATATATATATATATATATATATATATATATGCCAAAGAATTTAACAGTCGCTTCAACAAAATAGGTATGCATGGGGGATATCACATGAAAAGCTGCTCAATACCAATGCCATTAGGAAAAAGGAAATTAAAGACAATGAAAAACCACGATGTACCTGTCCCAGTGTCCAAGACACACTGGCAAGGCCCTTACTAAGATGTCTATAACAAAAAGCAAAAATGAATTGCACTAAAACTCCCCATACATTGCTGGAGTAAATGCAGAACAGTAAAGCCATTCTTGAAAAGAGGCTTTTCATAAAGAAATAGTTTTACAGTGCCCAAATGACAGACCCAGGAACCTCACTCCTCAGGTTCTTCACCACACTTGTACGCAGTAGGGCACAGTGGCACATGCCTATAATAAATAACCCCAACACTTGGGAGTGTGTATAGCAGTGGTATTTTCAAACTGCTGGCTGAGACCTATAGGAATTAATATTTTGGGTCCTAATCAACATTTTTTTTAAAGAAAGACCAGCAGGGCATGGTGGGTGTACATCTGTAATTCCAGCACTTAGGAGGTAGAGGTAGCAGGTTCACCACTAAGCTTGAGGCCAGCCTGGGCCACAGTCAGCTCAAGGCCAGCCTAAATTACAAAGTGAGATTCTGCCTTAAAACAAACATACATGCATACATACATCAAGAATGGATAGCATCAACATGTTTCATTCAGGGCATGAATAAGCTGCTGGTGGAGACTTTTCTATGTCTGAAAGTCCTTGTCCCAGAACCTCTTCAAGATAAGGCCTGGAACACTACCATGTCAGAGTTCTATGTGTCTTTTGAGACTTCATCTCAAGGTTGCCAAGGCTGGTCTGGAACTTCTGAGCTCAAGGGGTCCTCCTACCTCTGCCTCCAGACTTGCTGGGGCTGCCTAGTTCTGCTACTGAACTTGTATGCACCAATCTGGCTGTCTTGTAAGCACTCTAATGAACACTAAAGTAGGTGTTGCTGTGTAAGTATTTGGTAGACAAGATTAACATCCGCAATCAACTGACTTGAAGAATTCCCTCCAAAATGGGGGCAGGCCTCATGCTGTCCACTCAAAGGCCTGACAAGCAAACATTCAGATTTTAGGAAAGAAAGCAAGATACCACAACTCCTCCCTGGAGGCCTGCTCTACTGATTTCAGATGTGCCAGACTCCCACAAGCAGCCAGCCCTAAATATACACCTTTATATAAACTTCTAAATACCCCCCACACACACACACACACTCTACTAGCTCCACCTGAAGATCTCTGAATGATGAGGACAGTCCAGGCAGGAAGAACCAGGTGTGCTATGTGACCCAAAACAACCCTTAGCACGGCTATAAACACAAAATGGATCAATGATGGCTATGAGGATTTAAAGGACTTAAATACAGAAAATAAAAGTAATCTTGTCCCATACTAAGGAAAATATTCTATTACTATATTTTCCATTAAGCCCTGAAACCATGATTAGTTATTTCATACTCTATGAGCCATGTTTTATTTGTCAACTCTGTGGAAGAATAACAGCTGCTTACACCTAGCACGTGCTCTTCCCACTAGCACCGCATGTGGGTTCTAACTGTTCCATGTCCTTTCCATCATCTGCTACTGTCTGACTTTTGGGTTCTGGTCAGCAGGTGTGGCCTCTTATTATTATGTAATTTGCATTTCTCTGTAACTAATGATGTTGAACAGACTGGACATCCTAGTTGAGTATTTGCCTTTCTAGAGAAGTCTTTTCAGTTCCTTTGCCCTTCTGAAAATTGGATTACTTATGTAGAGTGTTGTACATAAAAGGATTACAATTCCTCAAAAGGCTGAGGTGAGTTATGATATAGCCTTAGGTATGCAGTCCAGAGAAATAAGGATGTGTGTCTATAGAAAACCTGAATACAAATATTCATTGCACCACTATTCACATGGAAATGATCCATCAGTAATGGTCTACCTGAGCCTCTGCCCTACTGCCTCCATCTATTGAAGACCACTCCACGACATATAATACTCAAAATCCCAGAAGTTCTTCAAAAAGAATCTGAAAAGCCATTAAAGAAAAGCAACAAATCAGGGGCTGGGAAGATGGCTCAGTGGAATATGCACTTCCCTGGCAAGTGCAAGGGCCTGAGTTCAATCCCTAGTTCCGCCAAAAAAAAAAAAAAAAAAGCAACAAATCATTTATAAAGAAAAAACAACAGCTATAGGACATTCTTCAACACAAACTTTAAAGGCCAGAGTAGCTTGAAATGAAGTGTTTCTAGCCCTAAAAGAACCTAGAATGCTACATCGTAGTATTTCAAAATCAATGGGGAAAACATATTTCCATGATAAAAACCAGGGACAGAAGTTCACAACCACCAAATCAGCATTCCAAAAATTATTGTAAATACCCTAGAAAGAGACAATGAAGTTAACAATGATAAAAGATCTAACAAGGGCACTTGCAAACAGGTGCAGGTGCTGGGGGTTCGATCCCCAGGCCTGTCGTACTGGCCCCTGCACCAGCCTCAACTCCAGGGCACACTGAGACCACAACTGATAGCTCTTGGGAGGCTGTAAACAGGGATCAGGGCTGGGGAGCTAGTTCAGTTGAATAAGCGCTTGCCTAGCAAGTATAAGGGCCTGAGTTCAATCCCAGGTTCCACAAAAAAGAAAAACAGGCGAATCACTACAAGTCCAATACAGTAGTGAGACCCTGAACATCCTGTAGACCCTTCCCTAAAATAAAAAAAAGATCTAACAGAAGAGTGGTGGTGCATACCTGTAATCCCAGCACTGAAGAGGCTGACAACAAGAGCATCACTGAGTCTGAACCACATAGTGAGACCTTGTACCAAATACATTGAAAACAGATAGCTTAGCAGATTAAAGCACCTGCTTGGGCAGACACAGAGACCAGGTTTGATTCCTGGTCTCCTGTGCTAGCCTCACCCCCAGGGCCCGCTGAGACAGTCCTTGAGACTGGGAGTGGTAGAGCGCACCTGTAATCCCAGTGCTTGGGAGGCTGAAAACAGGAGAATCACTACTGAGTCCAATCAGTAGTGGGACCCTGTATGCCCTGTAGACCTTGTCATAAATTCATAAACAAAAGAAAAAAAAATGGACTAATATCTAAAATAATAGCAATTACAATAGCCTGTTATACTTGAGTGTATTAATATAAAGAAGTTAAGCAACAGAAAAAGACTTCTACAATAACTACAAAAAAAAGGCAAGAACTATGGCATAAATGTGTTCAAAGTAGACTATTTTGAAAAAAACTAATTTGCATATTCACCATATTGTTTCATCACACCTTCTGATCTAGAGAGAACTGATTCAAAATAAATTTCTGGAGGAGCCGGGCGTGGTGGCGCAGGCCTGTAATCCCAGCACTTGGGAGGCTGAGGCAGGAGGATTGTTGTGAGTTCGAGACCAGCCTGAGCTACAAAGTGAGCTTAAGGCCAGCCTGAGCTGCATAGTGAGACCCTGCCTCAAAAAAGACAAAAAAAAAAAAAAAAAAAATTAAATTTCTGGAGGGCTTTTCGTTGTCATTTTGGTTTTATTTATTTATTTGGAGAATGGCCATCCTGGCCTGGAGGTGCAGGGCTGCTAGAAGAGACGGCTGCCTCCAGGCCCACTCTCCGCACCCCTCAGCAGCATTTGTCACTACTTGTGTTCTTGGACACAGCCATACTAATTTGTATTAGTCATGTTAAAATATATTTTAAAATCACATTTGTGCTGGGCGTGGTGGTGCATGCCTATAATCCCAGCACTCGGGAGGCTGAGACAGGAGGATTGTTGTGAGTTCGAGACCAGCCTGAGCTACAAAGTGAGCTTAAGGCCAGCCTGAACTGCACAGTGAGACCCTGTCTCAAAAAGAATAAATAAATGAATAAAATCACATTTGTGTTTTCATCTGCTTTTTAAATTTTCTGAGAATTCTTACAACTTCTATTTCACATAATATACAATGCTATAGCTAGAGAAACTAGGCCAGAAAGTAAAATGAAAATTTACATGTACATGAAGAAATAAAATCGTCATTCTCCAAAAATTACATAACCCTCTGTATGCAGAAAACCCAAATATACCACACAGTCAGTTGCAGAAGTAAGCAAGTGAAATAAATAATCAAGGCAGCGGCCACAAGCACAACACATGAAAGGCAGGGTTCTTTCTGCACTGCCCCTGCTCAGTCCAAATGGGAACTAAGGAACGGTGCAGTGTAGGGCATGTAGTTCAGTGTCAGAACATGTACCTACACGTGAGGCCCCGAGCTAAATCCTGACCCCCAAAAATAAATATACACAACAGCAATAATATAAAAGCATCAGACCAGGGAGATAGCTCCACACCTGCAGCATGGCTAGTGCAAAGCCCTGAATTTGATCCCCTGTACTGCAAAAAATAATAGTAAAAGTAAAAACAGTAATAACATAACAGAAGGGTGAGCCTAATAGCTCAGCAGATTAAAGCTCCTGCTTAGGCAGGCACAGGGGCTATAGATTCAATCCCCCACCTTGCCCCCACGGCACTCTGAGAGGGCAACTGAGTTTGGGCATGGTGGTGCAGGCCTGTAATCCCAGCTCTTGGAAGTGTGAAAACAGGAGGATCATGGAGGATCACTATGAGTGCGATCTAGTAGTGAGACCCTGTGAACACCCTGTGGACCCTCCCCTAAAATAAAATAAATAAATAACTTTAAAAAGCATCATAAAAATAAAAGTGTTCCAAGGAAAATAACTCTCATCATGTACTTTATTTTTTTATAATTTTTATTATTTGGTACAGGGTCTTGCTATGCAGTTCAGACTAATAAAGATCCTCCTGTCTCAGCCTCCCCAGCACTGGGATTACAGATGTGCACCACTATGCCTGGTTTCAGGGTAGGCAAAGCATGCCTGAGGTTCTGGAGCTGGCATGACCTGCAGTCAGGGATCTAACCCGGGTCCAAAGTCCGCCCCATCACCAAAAGAAGAGGTTTCAGGGTTGCCTGCTTGGGGTGGGGGTGGGGGCCTCAGGTGCTCCTGGGTTGGTGGATGAAATCCTGGTTGTTTTCATGGAGCCTCTGGCACTGGCCAGAGGGCTAGGGCTAGAGTCCAGGCTCTACTGTGCTCGGCCAGGCTCTGACATCCAGCTGCACCCCAGCCCGGGTGTTGGCTGAACCACTGCCGAGCTCCCAGGTGAGCGAAGGCTTGAGCAGTTAGTTTTGTTTCTCTATTTGCTTTGCGGATTTCAAGCTTCTACCCTTGTCTCTGACTTTCAGCAGCAGCATCATGCACCTTTGTGACTATCTTTGAATTTATCAAAATTTGAAGCCTGCTGAAGTTCTTAAATATCAGTCATTTTTGTGATAAGCCATGTTTCCAGCCATTTTTCTTAATAAAAGCAAAAGGAAACAACTCAAATGGAGGTAGGGGCAGCCACAATAGCTCCAAGACCCACCAGTGACTGAAGAGAAGAAGGGTCACTAGATGGGAGGAGCAGTGGGCACTCGCTCCGCGGGATCTCCCCTGTGGGGACTCTCACCCCAGGAAAACACCCACAGTACCTTTATAATTATGCTCTCTTCTTTAAAAATGGCAATGAAAACTCAGCAGGAAGTTTCAGCAGTCATTTCCTAGTGCTCTGCATCTCTGCAGCTCTTCCTGGTGCTCTCGAGAACGTGTAAAGACTGAGCTCCTGGGCCCACGGCCACAGACCTAGGCAGGCAGGCAGTCACGCCGCCGGCAAAGGCCATCTCACAGCGAGGCTGACCTCAGAGAGATGAGCTGCCAGGGACCCGAAGCGCCTGGGCAAGAAACAACAACTGAGGCTTCTGTTTCAGTGACAGGGTAGGTACTGGACTCCTGAAGTTAATTAATAAACACACATCATGAGAAGCCTTCAATGATGCTGAAAGCACAGAAATAAGTGACAGGAGTGTTATCAGAGTTTTAAGATTTTAAAAGCATCCAAGTAGTACAAAAGAAACAGCTGGGTGTGGTGGCATTTGCCTGTATCCCAGCACCCAGGAGGCTGAGGCAGGAGGATCACTGAGTTGGCCTGGGCTACACAGTGAATTATTCATGGCTGAACAACATAGAAACCTTGTCTCAAAAAAAGGAAAAAGAAGGAAGAATGGATCCAAACAAAAACCTGAATAAGCAGCAGATTCCTTACAGGTGAAGATAATATCCACAATGCAAAAGCGAGATATGGATAAAAAGATGCCAAAGCTCCAGGACACAGACCAGTGCAGTGTGGCCAGGTCCCTCCCAGTGCCCTATGTAGACAGCTGCACTGAGAAAGAGGTGTGGGAGGTGTCGTGGATTATCTTCTAAGCAACAACAAAAAATACATTTTGGGGGCTGGCCAGATAGTTTAGTGGATTAAAGAGCTTAGATAAGACTCAGGGCCTGGGACACATGACTAATGTATAATCACAGCATTGAACATAAAGTTGACCTTTTTCCACTTCTCCTGTGTTAAACATCAGTGTTCCCTGTGTCTCTTTCAAATTACTCTTCTTCCACTGTAACAGCTCTGCATTCTGCAGTGCTTTCCATGCTGAACCTGTGGAGCACAATAACCACATAATCCCACAGCTATGGACCGCATCTCCAACTCAGTATGTTTCAGAACTGAACTCATCTTCCTCACCCTTTGCACCCCCCCCACATGATTCCTATTTATCTTGCAAACAGACACTGTCACTGAACAGTCACTGTCAGCCAGCTGCCTGCAAATGTCCTGACCTGCTCTTCCTTGGCTCTCTCAGCACCCTCTATTCAGCTCAACTCTCTAACGCCTTTCCTCCTCTACCCCAATGGGACAACTGTAAAGCTTCATCTTCTCTGAAGGGCTCAAGCTAATGAGCCACCTGCATAGCTCTGCTGTCAACTGACCGAAGTTTCTAGAAAGGAAGCAGCTGCTCATTCCATTCTCTCACCTCAGTGGTCCACGCCAACACATCTGAGAACCAGGGTGAGGGCAGAGACAGAGCCACTCTGCCCCTCAGTGAAGATGCGTGTGACTCCTATGCTCCAATGACAAGACGGGTTGAAGACCGGCTGCACCACTGTGGCCAGTACCTACTTCAGGTCTTTTCCTGGTCTCTCTAAAGAAGTATGATTCTACTTTCTTTTTTTTTTTTTTGAAGAATTGGAGATTGAACTCAGGCCCTTGCACTTTCCAGGGAAGCACTTATTCCACTGAGCCATCTCCCCGGCCCCAGAAGTATGATTCTAACACATGCCACTGGAGTAATCTGTCCACACCAGACCCTGGACTATGTACTCCATTTGTCTAAGAGAGCTCTAAGAGCAGCTGTCCTCATCTCTAGGCTGCTCTCCGAGAAGCCATAGCACTTTTCCCCATGGCAGAAGTGCATCCCTTCTGCTATTTCAATTCTACCACATAGAATCTTGAACCAACACTGGGCAGGGGACACACTCGGGGACTGATGACCTCCCCAAGTTTCAGCTCTGGCTCTGGCTGGCAGCACTGGTTAACGTCACCACCCCACACTTCAGAGAAGAGCCCGAGCCACAAGAACAGGAGGCTGGCTTCTCCTGTCACATTTCCACTATTTCATACCCCTGAAAATGTCAATGATCAACGACTGAGCCTCTCGCGGACAGCACACCTTTAAAATTACACCATCTTATGTGAACATCCCTATGCTAGTTGACTTAGGAAGAGAACACAGACTTCTTACAAAAGTCTGGAAAGCTAGATGTCAAAGAGGATGCAAAAACCTAATCACCGAAAATGTCCTTGGAAGTATGCTGTAAGTAAAGCTTCTGGCCAAGTTTTCACGGAAGCCTCTAGCAGCTCATGTGAAGATTTATAAAATAAGGGAGAGGTAAACAAAAACCCATTTATCAAGGTACTTGCCAAGAGTCACTGGCAACAGCAACAAATGGGAAAAACACAAACATCCAATTCAAGTTCCAAGTCTTGCAGAAAAAACACAGTGGAGGGTGCCGCCCCAGAAGTGGGGGAGAACATTTCACCTCTTGGGGACAGAGTAACACAGGGCAGAGGTCAAAGCACCACTGCACGCAAGCACACACACCACCTGCCGCCAACATCTCCCACCTACCTGCTGGGCTGTCTCACTCTAAGGACAGCACCTCTGCTTTAGAACTGCACCTCAGGCTCAGGAAATTATAGTGAGTGCCAACTGCTGGATAAGCATGAGGAACTAGTCTTTGCCCTGTGAATCTTAAAAGTCAAGGGTTAGGGCCACAGAGATAGCTCAGTAGAATAAGCACTCACCTGCCAACTGCAAGGGCTTGAATTCAATCCCGGGTTCCGGAGGAAAAAAAAAAGGTCTGAGTCTATAAAGCCACTGATGCAGCTGAAGGAGAAGATAAGATGGACAGCCCATCCGATTAGATTAAAATGAGCACTGTGGGCTGACACTGTTTTAAAAGCTACATAGTTAGAACATTTCTATAATCCAGAATTGCATGATTCCCCAAGACACTGGAGACTGAACTGAGGCCTAGAACAACCTAAACATGTGCACTGCCATGGAGCTGCACTCACCAGCTTGGCACAGAAGCTTGTCCTTTTCAAAGAGCTGGCAAAATGTGCATGGTGGTACATGTCTATAATCCCAGCACTTGGGAGCCTAAGGCAGGAGGACTGCCCCAAGTCAGGCCAGCATGGACTACAGAGTGAATGTGAGACTAATCTGAGCTATCTAGCAAGATCCTGTCTAAAAAACAAAAAAGTTTAGCAATAATATTACAAATAGGGCCAGCCAAAGAGCTCAGCGGATTAAAGCACCTGCAGATGCAGAGACAGGGGTTCAGTGGGCATGCTGGCCCTGCCCCCTGAGTGCACTGAGACAATTGAGAGTGGGCATGGTGGCACACGCCTGTAATCCCAGAGTGTGTGTGTGTGTGTGTGTGTGTGTGTGTGTGTGTGTGAGTGACAGTTCAGACGGCTGGCCTGGAACTCACTCTGTAGCCCAGGTTGGTCTCGAACTCACAATGATCCTTCTATCTCAGCCTCGCCTCTGAGTGCTGGGATGACAGGTGTGTCCCAGTGGCTGGCTGCTTTTGGTTTTTAGCAGAGCAGAACTGACCCCACGGCCTCCCAGAGTGCCTACAACCACGCTAACACTGAGCCCTTCCCAGTCCTTCCCTGCTTTCTTAACACAAAACAATCCATCTATAAGGCTATAATTTATACAAGTCGTGCCATGCTAAAGGAACACCTGCTTAATATTAGGCTTGAAAATGAAAGGGTGCAGCAGGCTCCCATGCAGCCCCACACAGGCACAGTGATCTGAGTCAGCAATGGCGCAGAGCCAGATGCTGCCAATCTCTCACCAGTAGTGAGAGAAAAGGTACACCTACTGTCTTAATGTAGAAGAGATTAAGTTACTTCTATTATGAAAATACTAACAAGAAATTAACTTTTTACCTTAAAAAATCATCTATATACAAATATTTAACTCTTAAGGTTAAGAATATCACTTTTGAACCACAAGTATCACACTATACATCAAACTGAAAAATCAGCACACCCACAAGAGAAGCCACTAAGTTACCTAAATGTGTACAGCAGAGACTATCACTGCTAAATTCCAGATCTGCCACCCACAAAGTTTTAGACAGTAGAAGAAATTCTTTTTATTTACTCAACAGGAACAAGTAATTAAAAATAACCTCTGCTGCATAGTGAGAGAATTAAATGAGACCTATACACAGTGTTTAGATAAATGCCCTGGCACACACTGAGCAACCATTCTCCAGATGACCAATCTACCCATGAAGCCCCTGTTCTAAGGGAAGCCCTGAGCATGAATGACTTCCTTCATGTGCTACGGCCACACCCTCTCCTCCCACGTTCCCACAGACTTGTTCCCACACTGACTTACGCCTGAGGAGGCCTTTCAGGTTGTAACAAGGTCCTTACCAACCTTTCTGCCTCCTCTTTCTGTTTCAAACTTATTTTCTAAACAGCAGTAGAAAATATCCCTGTGATACTATTTTATCTTAATTATTTCCCAAGAAAATCACAAGGTGGAGCTGTTCAAGTGCCACATGAGGAAAGCCTACCCTGAAGAGTCTGCCCAAGTGACAATGTCCAGGCCAAGTCTCCCTGCTGGGCCCATCCCCAGCCAGCCACAGATCCCTTAGCCACTTACTCCCACCATGGACCTTTGTCGCCTACACAAGAAGCATGATGTTCTGCAGCACTTCTCAGCAATTTCTGACACATGGATGTTGCTAATGTGTTACCTGCCCCTAGAACAGCTGAAATAAAAGGAAGACAAGACTATAGCCCCCACAATAGTGATGCCCTGCTAGAAAGTTCCAAAGTGCAGGTGAGGCCCATCTGGATAGCAGCAGTCATGTAACTCTCCAGCAACAAGCCCACTCCACTCTACTTGCCCATATGCAAATAGCTAATCTCAGTAATTCAACAAGACATTTATGAAGAACCCATGCAAATAGCTTAAAAAAAAAAAAAAACAAAAAAAACTCAACGAAGTGATAGGAAAAAGAAATACCTTCCTTTAAAGCGCCTGCAAGCAGGCACAGAGGCCAGGGTTCAATCCTCGGGCCTGCCATGCCGGCCCCACCCCTAGGGTGCGCTGATACGGCAACTGAGAATGGGCATGGCGGTGCACGTCTGTAATCCCAGCTCTTGGGAGGCTGTAAACAGGTGGATCACTAGAGTCCAACCTAGTAGTGAGTAGCACTTTTCCTGTGGCAAGTTTTGTAATTTATGCTGTTGGCTTTGTCATGAAATTCCTTATGGAATTTTTTTTTTTTTTGGTCTTTTTTGAGACAGGATCTCACTACGCAGTTCAGGCTGGCCTTAAGCTCACTTTGTAGCTCAGGCTGGTCTCGAACTCACAACAATCCTCCTGCCTTAGCCTTCCAAGTGCTGGGATTACAGGCTTGCGCCACCACACCCGGCTTCCTTATGGAATTTTTAAGAACTGACCTTATTTAGAAGGTTGTGATGATTTCA
>PVKA01031779.1:0-25934 GCA_004027165.1 Ctenomys sociabilis | reverse complement strand
AACATGGTACAGGCAAAAAAAAAAAAAAAAACACAGAACAGAACCAAGAATAAATGGGACAGATGGAACGGATTAAGAGATGCAACAAGGCCAGGTGTGGTGGTGCATGCCTGTAATCCCAGCACTCGGGAGGCTGAGGCAGGAGGATTGTTATGAGTTCAAGACCAGCCTGAGCTACAAAGTGAGCTTAAGGCCAGCCTGAACTGCATAGTGAGACCATGTCTCAAAAAGACAAAATAATAATAATAATAATAATAATAATAATAATAAGAGATGCAACAAGTACAACAAAAGCCAGATGTGGTGCATCATTCCTTTCATCTTATTACTCTCAAGGCTGAGGCATGGGGATTGTTGAGAGATCAAGACCATCCTGGGCTACAAAGTGAGCTAAGGCAGCCCAAACTGCCATAGTAAGATTCTGTCTCCAAAAATACAATAAAATAAAAGTTACAAAAAAACTCCAGACACAATCAAGTGCTTTATATTCAACAAAGAGACCAAAAAAGCCTCTATGGAAGAAAGACAACCTCTTTATCAATTGGTGGTGGGAAAACTGGCTTTGTACACACCAAAAAAAAAAAAATTACACCTATGTCTCTCATCTTGCACTAAACTGAAAATCAAAATGGAGTAAAGATCTACATATTAAAATACAAATATTAAATATACTGGAAGAGTATTTATGACTCTTGAATACATTAGTATAAGCATAGATGAACAAAAATGAGACAAGGAAAGTATTACAAAGAGTCAACTGCAAAGCAAAAGAAATCACCAGCATGAAGAAACAATGCATTGAGTATGAGAAAAAAAATATTTACTACCGGTTCCTCACACATCAAGAACTAAAAAAACAAATAAAAAATAACTCAAAATAAATCAGGCCACAAGTTTAAATACCTAATCCAAGTATTAGCATCTGTAATAAACATACTTCTCAGAAGTGTATTAAATCTCTTGAATAAACAGTGGTGCTGAACAAATTTTCAAGAGATGAAAATTTAAAACATCAATGAAATTCCAACTCACTTAGGAAAGAATGGCAACTATCAAGCAATGATCCAATGTTAGATGTAGTAGCACACACCAGTGATCCCAATACTTGGGAGTCTAAGGAAGGAAGAAGATTCTTAGTGAACTTCCGTTCAATATCAGCTTGAATGACATAGTGAGCCTCTGTCTCAAAAGCAAGCAAACAAGAGGGAAAGAAAGAAAAGAGAGAGAAAGAGGGGTAGGGAAAGGAAGAAAGGGAAACAATAAAAAACAACTACTGCCAGGGATATGGAGAAAAAGGAACTCTTTTTCCAGTGTTGGTGGGAACACAAACTGGTATACTCACTGGAGAAATTGAGATAATCCAAGAAACTAAAACTAGAGGTTCCATTTGACCCAACTACTCCCCTTCTTAGAGAGAAGTCCCAAAAGACTTTAAAATATCATACCACAGCACAGTATCTACAACCACAGTCACACAATCTTGGAAAGCAAACACAAATCTACCAACCAATGAATTGATAAACATATGCTATTTATGTATAGTGGAGTACTATTCACTTATAAAGGAGAAACTCGACTTTTGGACCTTGAGACCATACTCATTAAGGGAAATAAATCAAATGCATGTGTAAGTATCGTATAGTTTCTCTGGTATAAGAAACCAAAAGTGGACTTAAGGAAAAGAGCATAAGCTGGATATGATGAAATTGGAAGAACATGTTCAATTGGGAAGGGGAACTAGAGAGGAAAAAGCGGGAAATGAAGGAAGGGAAGGGAAGAAAAAAGGCAAAGAAAGCTTTTTAAATAAGAGGAATAAAGATTTACAAGAGGATGAAGAAATGGGGGTGTTGAGATAAGCCACGTACAAGTACAAAGTTCCTATGTGAAAATGATCATGATGAATGCTTAACATGTACAAATAAACTGCATTTTGTTTTAGTTTTTAAAACTAATCTGATTTCCAAAGTGTCAAATGTAGTATGTATCACAAATATCAAATAATCCCCATCATTTCTAGTGGCAGAAATGAGGGCATTCCTTAGTTCTATATATGTTAATTTTTATTACAGTCCCAGTAAAATTGCAGACACCAAGTGCTGTCAGTGAGTGGACCTTTTCTGTTGCTACAGATAGTAAGAAGCATCGGCAAAGGCATCATGGACAAGTGAGGATCACATACTTATCTTTATAGAGAAGACTCAACAGAAAAACTTTCTAATTCTCCAAATTCATGACATCGTATATTAAGGTTTGTACGTAGATGTCCCCCAAAGACTCATCCAGTCATGGGGGCAGACTTTTCTCAGGCAACTGAATCTAGCGTTTGCAATTGGTTCATTGCCCAATGCTGTGGTTGAGAGTAGGAGTACTAGCTAGGGTGCATAGTGTGCACACAGCACAAGGAAGGAAAAGAGACTGCCTCCTCCCCTTTTAGCTTTGTTGCTGTCTTCTGCTGCCAAGAACTGTTGCCTGTGTACCAAGCCACCCAGCCTTGGAGCCAGATGGTTATAGACTGAAACCTCTCAAAACTGTGAGCTAAAAAATAAGCCTTTATTTCCTTTACTTTTGGTGGTGGGCACTTTGTCTCAGCAATTAGAGAAAAGTAACTAAGAGGGAAGTCTATCAGAACATCGCTCTCTATTGCTATATTCCATCATTATACATTATCCCTGAATCTTACTTATTCTTTCCAAATTTGGGTATGAAACAAACTTTCATGGAAGTTACTTTTTGAAACTGTACCATAAGATGATAGTTTAAAAATCCCTGTCAAATAGGAGCTCATTATTTGAGAAAAGGAGACAGACCACTGAACAAAAAATGAATTTAACTGGTTAAATGTTTTGGTAAGTATATAAACACTACTTTTAAGATTGTGAAGAATGGGGGAGCAGGGGTATAGCATAGCATCATGGTTCCTGCCTGCTAAGCATAAAGGTCCTGAATTTGATTCCCTGTAGAAAAACAAAAACCTTCAAATAGAGAATGAACATCAACAGGACTACCTACATGGAGCTATTTACATTAAGGCATAGTGGTCAAACCCATGACACTTCTGGTCTGTCAATGAACAGTCTGACTCCATTTGAGCCCAACAATAGTTAAATGTTTTCCCATATCATATCTCTGCTTAGGTAGAAGGTGGATGTGTGTGGGTCCCATGTAATGAAGTATACAGTGCACCAACCAGATGGCAACATTTTCTTTAATCTGATATACCACTGTAAATTTAATGAACAAGTACTACTTTTTCTTAAGTTAATAAAGTCAGAAAAAATGTTAATCTTGCTGAGAAATAGTAATTAGAACCAAGAAAGGAAGGAAGGAAAAAAGGAAGGAAGGAAGGAAGGAAGGAAGGAAGGAAGGAAGGAAGGAAGGAAGGAAGGAAGGAAGGAAGGAAGGAAGGAAGAATGAAAGCAGGCATAGATCACTTAACAAATCACTCAACATCCTTGTAGAATTCAACACAGGTAGTTTGGCTAGCTGTTTCTGTATATGACATTTTCTACATGTTTTCAACCCTTCAAAGTCCCAAAATGGAAAATATTCCTTCCCTTCTGGATTTCACAAAAGTAAAGAAAATGTGCAAGGCTCACAAATAGTCTCTCTCACTTTGTCTTTCATTTTAACACACGCCCTTCACATCTGTGACTAGACATTTCTATAGTGATTCTTCAAAACCAGTGTAGAGAACTAGATCAGAATAATGGGCTCAGACAGCAATGTGTAGAGTATAATAACTCTAAATGGACTCTGCACTTAACTGTGATTGTGCTATATCTTTCTCGCTAATGACTCAAAACCCTTAGTCAGTGATTACATTCTACAGTGATTATGTTCTACCATCTTAGCATTATCCTTTCACAGCCTGTCCACAAAATGAAAAAAGACAAATTGGGAAATAGCACAAAAGCAGGAAAATAATAGTGGCTGCATGATGCTATCAACAGGATTTATGAGAAATCTGTACTTTTTGCCATGAATGTCTGACCTATCTGACATCCACGGCACCATGCTTCTTACTTACACAATCCAATCTAGCAGGATCTGCAGAATTATTCTTGAGGGATGCCATAATAGTCCTACAATATAGCTACCTATGTCTCCAAACCTTCATTTTCCTCATCATTTGATTGGACCTTATGCAATGAAATTTCACTTATGGTCTAAGCAAGATACTGATTCATGGTAGGCTCTGTAAGGTAATGAAATGAAGTTAAATATGAATGGGAGAATAACCCTGTCAATAGGAGCTCATTATTTTTGAGCACTAAATATGCACAGCAAGGATTAAACATGTGTTAACTGAAGTCAGGTGTCATGGCTCACTCCTGTAATCCAAGAAACTCAGAAAAGCTGAGGCAGGGAAGCAGAAATCCTAACCTAACTGCAGCCACTTTGTTTAATGAAGTTGAAGTCATTCTGTTCTCTGCAGCACCTCAAGAGGAGGTGTACTCCTCCAACTTCTGAGGTCTCTAGAGCCTCCAGGATACCTCCTGGGACACAAACCTTCCATCAACAGTCCTAAGGAAAAATAAAATGAAACCTCCCTGACTTCTCAATCACAGTAAGGCCATATTGCGTTTAAGAAGTTTTTCTGGTAGTTAGCCCAGCCTCAGTCAAAGGAAGGTTGAACAATATCTAGTCAGTTTCTGGGTAGACATTGCAATGTTTTAACCTCTGTATGAAGGTGTGAGTGAATATATGATGCCCCTGGTACATCCAGCTACCTCAAAGTACCACAGCTGTGGCTTGTCCTGTAGTTCCATAGTCTATCGTATTGCTTAAAGGTGATGCAAATCTCTACATTTGGGATCACTGACCTGGCCTGGAGATCTAAGTGTGCCTATTGCTAAGACAGAACTTAATGCTCAGGGAGGGAGTGGACAGGCCAGAAGTTGAACAGTCCTCTATCAAAAAGGGCACCCCACCTGTATCCCATGCATCCCCAGACAAGGAAACAACACTTACATATAGGTAGTCAAGACTGGGATCTAATTAGTCAAAGCTTATGATACCACAATGTACCCTAAAGAATATTTTATTGATCTGTTTTTGTTTTTGAGGGGGAACTAGGATCAAACTCAGGACCTTGCTTTTTCCAAGCAAGCCTTATGCCATTGAGCTATTTCCCAGACCCCTAAAGAATATTTTAAAATGACTCTTTTGATGTTTACAGAAGTAAAATGAAACCTGAACAGATTCCCTCCTTCTTGAGGACTCCTGACTCCTATTTCTCACCTGGCCCCACCATCATTTTGATGAAGTCTTGTATCTATGCTAACAGAGAAGAGCCCACTAATTCATCTATGAGGTCTGACAAGAACAAGCCCATCCTGATGAAGGCTCCTGAAGTTCATGGTTGATATCTTAACTGCCATCCCTATTTTTTGCAGCCCAGCACTTGCACTGGTTCCAGATACCATCCTAGCACCCAGCCAGCGTTTCTGCTACCATGCCAGCCTTCCTCTCCCTGCTCCCTTATAGGAGTGAAATCATTTATTTCTGGAGTCAGGCCAACAAAGCCACCTGGCCCACACCTTCTGCTTTACCACTTCCTATAACCCTATCCTGGTCAGGATAACTGTGAGAAGCTTCTTCTAACTCTATTCAACAAAGAAAAGTCATTTTTTTCAATGTACTTGGTATAGGGTCTCACTATGCAACTCAGAATCATGGTGATCCTCCTGTTGTCAGCCTCCACAGTGCTGAAATCACAGGCATGTGCCACCACATCCAGACTCAATGACTGGCTCAGGGTGGGCAGGCATGCCAGTATGGCATGTGGTGCCAGGGATTGAACCAAAGTCCTTTCCCTGCACTTGCCAAAGCAGAAGCTTAATCCAATGAGCTACCTTGTAGGTCCAAAAACTCACATTTTTAATGAGGAAAGAAAAATTGATTGAAAGGAGCAGTGCCACCATGAGCTTTCAGCCCTGAATCATTTGTTGCCATGGCCTGTTCCCAGGAAGCCATCAAGCCCATTATGAAGGAAACAAAGGCCACAAAGCCTGATAAAAATTCCTGTGTCTTCTATGAGAGACTATAAAACTGACAGTCTAAATCCCTTTGGAATCTTAGGTTCCATAAAATCTACAAATGGTAGATGCAGCCTTCACTACACATGAGTATATGACATCCACGAGAAAAATCCAGTCTGGTAAATGACCATACCCTCTACTCAAAAGACTAGTATACAAGACATTAAGGCTGTAACAGAAAAATACATGCTCACTGAGAGAATAAAAGATAAGGATACTCAAAAGTTTTGACGTTGATTAAATAATAACCCTTTTATTGGTCTGATGGGCTCAGACAAGGCCAGACTGGGCTCCCTTCTTCATTTGGCCCATTGTGAGCCCATGCCCCATATTGGGGTCCAACTGTAACTTTCCTGAAAAGACAATGGCCCAGAACACCCAACCTATAAATTCTCAGTCAGAGAAAAGTTCAGCATCATCAAGGCACCTCAGACACTTGTCTCTTGTCGCTTTTGCCAGGCACAAGCTTATAGACTGGGATGACACTGAGTCACACGTGAGCTTGTTTACTTGCTGAAGTACCCATGCCCACTCCTGTGGAGAGACATTCTAGGTAAGTTAGGGGCCAATGGCACCTCTCTCTGGGATAGTCTGCTTCTCTTTCCCTTCCAGCTCCATCTACTTACAGTCTTGGTCACATAATAAAAAGTGATTGATGGATGGATGGAAGCCCATAGATGAAACCAATCAAAAAATATTTGAGACTATTTCCCTGAACTTGGCCATCAACCACCTACCTCTCATCCTAAAACTCCATCAAAGGGCAGCCCCCACCTGCACTGAGCAGTACCCAATGTCTTGAGAGGTAAGACTAGAAAGTAAAGCACATATCTAGAGACTTCAAAACTACAAAATACTCACAGTCAATCACCCTGAAATTCACCTTTCTGGCCCATAAGAAGCGCAGTGGAAAATAGCCTGTTGAGGATCTCTGAGCTGTCTCTGTTGTCATGGTGGACCTCCATCATGCAGTCCCAAACCCTTATACTCTCTGTAGCCTTCTGTCACACACAGGTTGACAGTGTAGCTGCCCAGGCATGAAGGATGCCTTCTTCTGCCTTCATTTCACTCCTATCAGCTGCCCTTGTTGGCTTTTAAATGGGAAGAACCCAGTCTGGACTGGAAAGTCAACTAACATGGACTTGGTTTCCTAGGGATTCAAAACCTCACCTAACATCTTGTAAGAAGCCCCCATAGCTGATCTCACTAGTTTCTCCAGCATGTAATATCACTGTACCTCTTGCAGTGTGTCAGTGTCATTCTGGCTAATGACAGCAAACCTACCTTTGGAAGGAAGACACAAAATTTCTGTGGCAATATCTGACAAAACCACCAAGAAGTTATCTTGGAAAAAGGCACAAATCTGCAAATAAGAAGTCAGATATCTGGGATTTGACTTAAATCAGGGACACTGTGATCTTCAACCTGAAGGAAAAGAGATCTTATGTTTCATCCTGGGCCCAACCACAAGAAAGAAACTCCTCAAATTCCTTAGAGCTGTTGGTCTATGAAGAATTTTAGGAGCCAGGGAGATGGCTCAGTAGAATAAGTGCTTGCCTGGCAAGCGCAAGAGCCTGAGTTCAATCAGAACTGAGTTCCACCAAAAAAAAAAAAAAAAAAAAAAAAAAAGAATTTTAATTCCTTGGTGCAGAGAAAAAAAGGAAAGAAGCTACACAAGGCAGAGCCAAACGAAAAGCCTTCCATAAGGGCCAGGGAGATATCTCAGTAGAATAAGCACTTGCCTGGCAAATGCAAGGTCCTAAGTTCAATCCCTGGTACCACCAAAAAAAAAAAAAAAAAGCCTTCAAAGTCTTAAAAATACCCTCTCTACAGCCCCAGCCTTAGAAATTCCAGATGTAACTTGCTCTTTCAACTTGTTTGTGGACACACAACAAGATACATAATCAAACTGTGAACACTGAGAGTGCCTAGTTGCCTAACTGACCAAACACTTAGACCCAGTCACCAAGGGCTGCCTCCTGCCTCTATGCTTTAATAGCCACTGCCCTTCTGATGAAAAAAATAGAACACAACCTCACCATAGCCAAGGCCCAGGTGGCCAGGTGCCACATGCTGCACTGGACCTCCTGAATAACCATGGATATCACAGTCTATATCAGCCAGGTCACCTAGTACCAAGAACTAATGCAAAAATACACTCCTGCACCTTGTGGCAAAAGGTCACTCAATCATACCACATACCAGTTCTCAAGATGAATCCTCCAGATCATGACTGACTGACACTAAACAGTGAGCTATTGTGAGCTGAACAGAATTAAATCATGGACCCTCTGACAGAGCCTGATTATACCTGTTACAGATGGAAGGAGCTCTCTTAGGCATGAGTCTGACAGGCTATATATGTTGTGGTCACCCTAGACCAAGTTATTTTGGCCAAAGTTCTCCAAAGATCTGCACAGCAAGGTGAACTATGGACTCTCAAGTGGGCAAAAAGTTCAGCAACTACATGGACTCAAGATATTGCTATTTCACTTTTCTCATTAAAATGAATAAAGATTTAAAAATAGGTAATTACCAACCATTGTTAACCAACCACTCTTGTTTTGAAAATCTGTAACATATGTATTGTTTTATGTTACCCTGTTTCTTTCTTTTACTTATTTTATTTTTTGGCTGTAGGAGGGACTGAACTCAGGACCTTGTACTTCCAAGGCAAGAACTTATTCCACTGAGCTATCTATCACCCCAGCCCCTATTTCTGACTTTTGTATTTACTTTTGTTTATGTTTCAAATTAAATAAAATCAATTTTCAAAAAAGATGTCATTTCCACAATTCATGCTTACAAATAAATAAGTTTTTAGAGAGAGAACAGCAAAATGAAAATATTTTAAAATTCTGTTTCTTGCTACCATTGGAAAATCCACCAAAGCTGCAATCACCTACTTCCAGAGACAACAAAAGATCAAATATTTCTTTAGCAAATAATAAACCGGAGGAAATTAAAAATGCATCTGCTAAAGGACCAACCTGGGACAAAAACATCATAGAAGCAAACCCAGAACTTCAAATGGACACTTGTCCTAAGACCATAATGGTAATCAAGCATTAATTCCCTGCATATGCAAATACAGATATGACTGGGCAATACAAGTGCATGCCACTCATTTGAGTACTCCCAAATGGACAACCTGTCATCTCGCAAAGATGGCATATGCCTACCTCAGAACACGATAGTCATTGCATAATATAGAAACCATTGTCAAATTCTTATTTTGCTTAGTAAAATTCTGTATTGTGTGGCGCCAGCACAGCATGAACCTCTCACCATGGTCTTCCTCACGACCCAAATTTGGTTGCTGAACTCCATCCCCACCCCACCCCACCCCCGCTACTTTAGGATCAGGGAGGTGCTGAAGCATGCGCAGCACTGTTGGAGGAGGAAGAACTGCTGCTATAGGCTGGCCATCAGGGCTCTCCTCAGGGCCTTCATGAAGTGTACCAGGGATTGCAAGCTAATGAAGCGGGACCTGATGACCCTTTGGATTAATCGAACACAGCTGCCTCCTGAGGTACTCATCATCATTACCAATTTAATCAAGTGCCAGGTGGAGCTCAACAGGAAAGTACTTGCAGACTTGACCAACTACAAACCAAAGATTTTTAAATCTTTGGCTGCTTCGGCCCAACAAGAGTGACAAGAAGGATTTTCAGCTGCCAAAGGGGATGTGAAGAAACTTGAAGGCACAGCTTCCAGGGTGGTGCAGTACCACGGAGGGCAGCAATGCTGTGGATGAGGAACATGCTTCTTCCTGACGGATATAATGACTGAGACAGGAACAATGTGCTGTCTACTCAGTGGCTCATAAAAGTAAATTCTGTATTGTTTCTAATGGTTTTTTTGTTTTGTTTTGTTTTTGCTTTTTTGACTATTTTGTATTGACTTTAACAATTAAAAATGAAAAACACCACAATCTAATCCTTGGAGGGCAAATATCCATGGAAGAGTTCCTAGGCCACTACTCCTACTACAAACCAGGTGGCCAGCATCTGCTCCTCCATCTGCCAAGGATGCCAAAGCTGTGCTTAAAATAATGTGACTGATAGGTCTAAATATCCTCCATGGGTCCAAGTGTCTAGACCATCACCTTCTGAAAGTAAACAAAGAGACTTCAATGAAGTCAAACACAGGTATCTTCACGTCCTTGCTTATCCTTTCTCTAGTTAGGCAATAACTTTCCCCATTCAAAATTCCTCTAAGATTAGCTGAGCACTACTGTATGAAATTATTCCCAGATATGGGTTCCTTCTAGCCACACAAACTGACAGTGGCCCAGCCTTTTATGACAAAAATAATTCAAAACTTCAACAAACTGTTACAAATTAAATGAAACCTACATATTTCATAGCAGCTTCAGAGAAAGATAGAACACATAAACCAGACTTTGAAGATAACCTTAATCAAATTCTGCCAAGAAACCAAAGCCCTCCTCGTTAAAATTAGTATAATAAATAAATAAACAAAAGAAGAAGAAACCAAAGCTCCTGACTGTTCTTCTGCCTCTACCCCTTTGGGTTCAACACTCACTGGGCACACAGCATCCTCTGCCATCCAGCTTTGGATATATCACACTGCATCAAGACAGCCAATTCTCTCACTGGCACAGAGGACTGGGAGACATCACCTGATCCACAAAACCTCTTTAAGTCCAACCTCTGTGGCCAGAGAAATCCAAGTCTGCTGCTGTCACATCCAGAGACTGACAAGTCTACATAGGGCCAAAGCCTTGGGAAGATTGATATAAAAATATTTTACTGTCTGCTCCCTTTTTCCTAGGAATCCTTAAACTATATTTGATTTTTGGTAAAGACTCTTTAGTGCAGCCTTCTGACTAGGAAAACTACAACTGTATGTTTTAGCTATACACTTAAGTCTTGAGATTGGTTACCCTCAGCTATTTCCCGAGGATACAGGGAAACACTTAGCAATTAAGGGATGACATGAACAAGATAAAATGGATGACTTCACTTATTTCCTTGATTTCAAGTCCTGAGCCTGGGGGTCTAAACAAAGACTGTCAGACTATAGCCTGGCTCTTTCTGGTATGCCCTAACCCTGTCAGCCTTCTCTCTCTGTCAGGCCACCCAACCCTAAACAGCAATTTAGCACATGCATCAGACTAACTGAACTCTGCCCAGTACCACAAAAGAAAAAAAAAAAAAAAAACTAAACAGTTACCATAACACAAATGGCACTCAGCCCTAATGCAGCCCATAGTCCTCACCTGCCACAATGAGACATATGATGGTAATGTAACAAATCTCTGTAGCCAACCATTGCCAATGGCTGAACTGGAACCCATGCCCTAATTATTGGTTATTTCCTTTACAGTTGCTGTGCAATAATGATCCTTCTCATGTATTCAAGAAATGCTGCTCAATAAATCAGCCTTAGATTCCTTTGACCCTACCACCTACATGGAGGTAATTGGGGTCCCATGAAGGGTCCTCTATTATAAATCTAAACATTCAGATTAACTGCAGGATTTAAAAGCTCACTGTTCTCGTGGGTCATTATCAACATAAGCATAAATAAACACAATTTACTATAATCAATGTTTTATAAATTATAGCCCAGATGCTATGAAGAAATGGCTAAATGATCAGACCCACCAGTCAGACAGCTGAGAAGACTCATTTATCTAGATAAGATTCTAAAAGAAAAAGGTGATGTCTCTTTTATGATAGGAACCTGCTGCTGTACTTCTCTCTCAAACAGTGGCTCCCAATTGCCAATGACCTCTGAGGCCTAATAATGCTGTCAGAAAACATATCAAAAAATGTTAGTGTTGCCCGAATTTAATCACTGGTACTGCCAAAAAAAAATGTTGGTGTTAACGACCCCTTTACCAGTTTTCTGAAACAATGCTCTGGCAAATGAAAGATCTTAGTGGCTTCCATACTTACTTCTCTGATAATTGCTATTTAAATATTCATTCATTTTTTATACCAGAACTCAAACTCAGGACCTTGCACTTGCCAGGCAGACACATGTGCCACTGAATTAATGCCCAGCCAAAATTCTCATCCTTATCAGTTAAACCCTGTGCACATAGTCTCACTAAAAGTTAACAGAGACAACTCTCCAAGGACAGACCTCTCCCCATATTGGAATTTGGTGTACTGAAGCCCTGTCTACATGACAGCCCCAATATGCTGCTGAAAGTCCCTGAGGAGCATCAAGATGGGGGTATAAAGCAGAAATCCGAACCTAACTGTACCTGGTTTATTTAATACAGTTGCAGTAATCTTTTCTCTGCCACTGAACTAACCCATATGATTCGTCATCAAACATGTCAACAACTGAAACTTCTGTGAATGTGCTAAAAACAAATTTGCTACTACCTACAACTTGCTCACAAGATATCCCAATGTACCATAACCTTTAGGGAAAGCTTATTTCACTCATGTAACTTCTGTTCACCACCTCATAAAAACACAAACCCTCTCTGTGACTACTACCTTTGGAGATAACTCCTTGGAGGATCACCACTGTAAGTAACATTTCCTTTCATCTCCTGAGCTCATGATGTTTCAGTGTTTCCACAACAGCAGGAAGTGCACCTTGCGAGCAAGGACCAAACAGTTAATTTCAAGGAAAGCCTAAAGTACAGAGACCCTGTCACACCCAAAATGTTGACCATCCAATGCATTAAGAGTTCTAATACCAATAAATCAATAAAGAAGATGTGTTGTTCACACAATGGAGTGTTACTCTATCCTAAACAATAAAATTCAAGGCCAGCCACATAGCTCAGTGGATTAAAGCACCTACTTAGGCAGATACAGGGGCCTAGTGTTTGATCCCCAGCCTGTCATGCCAGTCCCAACCCAGAGGCATGCTGAGACCTCAAATGAGACTGGACTTCGTGGTTTGTGCTTGTAATACCATCATTTGGGAGACTGAAAAACAGTAAGGGTCATTATAAGTCTGAAATGTGTTGTGAGACCCTGTAAATCCTATATTAAATACATAAAAAGAAAAATAAATGAGACATTTCTAGGTAAATGAATTTTAAGACCATATGTCAAGTGAAATAGTGAATATATATATATATATATATATATATATATATATATATATATATTTATTTATTTAAATTTTGCATTGTTTCTCTAATGCGAAAAATTAAAAGGGTAAGTAACGACAAAAACATATAATAGATATTGAGAAATAGGGATTATATGTTCAAATGAGCAGAGTAAAAGGGAAGAGAGCCAACAGAAGGAAAAGGAAAAGACTACAGAAGGAAAAAATGGAAACAAAGCTTTCAGAAATGAGGGTGAAAGGGGCTGAACGAAGGGGAGGGGATTGAAGAAAAAAAAAGGAATCAAGATATTTCATTTGGGGGCTAGGGAGTTGGCTCAGTAGGAAAAGCACTTCCTTGGCACACACAAGAGGTTGGGTTCAATCCGTGGTTCCACAAATAAAAAAAAGGTATGTCATGTACAGGTACAAATTACTTATGAGGAATGTGACTACTATATGTATGTGGAATGTACCAATAAAATTATAATGAAATAAATTTATCCACAAGGCCCTGAGGTCAAACACAAGGCCCTGATTTGGATCCCCAGTACCACAATAAATACATAAATTTATCAAAAGAAGTTGCCTCCCCAAACTTAGACGTTTCACTAACAATACACTGTTCTTCCAAAATCTGGATTCACTGACTCAGTACATCTGCATGTCACACACCACTCCCATTCACACATACATGCTTTCCATTCTGTGACCCTACCTGATTTCTTATTTTTTCCTCAAATATAGCCACTTAAAGTCCTTAATATGTCATAATGTATGACATATGAGCTCTTCATGACAATATCAACAAAATAGAAACTGAATGAATTGTTAACATTAACTTATACTAAAACTATCATGTAAAGGTGTGAAAAAGAGAACATCTACATAATTTCAAATGAGTCTCCTTTAGAATATTTATCATAAAATAAATGATAAATTCAAAGAGAAATCAAGCCACCGCCATTAATGGGATGAAAGAAATCTCACCTGACTTGACAAACTGAGAAAAACTCATCAATTTGGAAGAACTGCAGAGCCCAACTCTTCATGAGAAAGCAGATTTCACAACATAAGGAATCTTGTTAAAACTAGTAAGATATTTTCAAGAACACCAATATCATAAAGGGAAAATGTAGGGGTTTCTGATTGAGATTAAAGAAACATCAATACAATATAGGATACAATCAGGGAGTAAAATGATCACAACCCCATGAATGAGAATGGAAAGAACTCACCAAATAGGGCCAACAGTTAAACAGAAGAATAAGAGGCATATAATAGCAATCTTTCAGTTATTATTTTATGTACAGCAACAAAATATTTGCATCAGCACACTCTACAAATGGACTTCTCTTGAACCCTCTGGGTCAAGATTCCATATGGGTCCACAGGGTGGATTTCAAGGAAATAGCAGTAGCTCATTCCCACAAGTGACACCTGGCCACCAATAAGTGTCCTGGTCATTATCCATGTCCACAACACACTAGAATTATGTGCAATATCCTATCCCCAAACTGTCAGAAGTGATGGTCATTTATTTGTCATTCCAGCATTTATCTTATGTTTTATTCTTAGTATTTCCTTACAATCATGAAAAGATTTTCTTTTAAAAAATGTATTTCTATATTCTGTTGACTTTATATTACTTCTTCCCTGTCCTGTTTACACACATACACATATATATGAAAAAAAAAAATATGTAGATAACCCGACGTAAAATTGGTACTGTTTCACAGAAATATTCAATGACCTTTTAAATAAGGGTTTATGTAATATATTTTATATATTACCACATAACTATCACTTGGAGCATAATGCAACTTGTCTTCATTTTGCATCATGCTGTTATTTCCTATATGCTACATCTGAAGATATTAAAACATTTCAAGTTTGTACAACTAGAAAATATTTTACTTTTAGTTTTCAAAGGTATGTTTGTTAAATATAAAAGTCAAAGATGATAGATCCTTTTCTTCTTTCTAATGTGGAATAAGATGCTATTTAATTTTGTTCTTCTGCAGAGAATTTTTTTGGCGGAACCGGGAACTGATCTTGGGCCCTTGCGTTCGCCAGGGAAGCGGTAATATTTTTTGTGTTTATGCTTTAATCATTTTTTTCTTTATAATAAGTTTTAGACAGTTTCATTTTTATGTATCTTGGTATGATTTATTTAAATTTCTTGTGCAAAAGGTTCATTTTTCTTGGAAATGTGGTATTATAAGTTGAAATAATTCAGAAATTTTAAATCGTTACATATTGCCTACTCCTTTCTACTTTGAGAATTCTAATTATATGAATATAAGAAGAAAGGAACAGTTAATGCTTACAATTTTTATTTTAACGGTTTATTTCTTGTCTTGAATCTCTTATAATTTCTTAGTTATTCTTTTTTTTTTTTTCGTGGTACCGGGGATTGAACTCAGGCCCTGTGCTTGCCAGGCAAGCGCTTATGCCACTCAGCCATCTCACCAGCCCCAGTAGTTGCTCTTTTAAAACAAAACTTATACGTTTATATTTGGTAATCTAAAAAAATAATTTGCACACAGCATCAACAAATAGAGCAACCATTGATGGATTCCTATTACTTTGTTTAGTGAAATCTTGTATCATATAAAGCTGTTTTCTTCTCTAATTACTTTGTATTCTTTAAAAATAATAATAAAAATAACTGGGATGTTTCATGGTATTAGAGGAACAGCAGAATATTGCCTTTATTATAAATGGCATAAATACTTTGGTTTTATCAATGACTGTATCATTTAAACTATAAATTTTAAAATATCATTTTACCTAATAGATATGCTAAAAATTCACAGGCCGCTAATATCCAGCAAACTCACATGTTTTGTAAAATTAGCAATGCCATTAAGTCACTTCTTTTGGCACTCTGAAGGTCAATTAGATGATAGTGACTAAATTCAAAAGCATACATAACTGATCTTGAAAAATATAAACACAAGAAACAATGAGATATATAAATATGGGTTTTACATAATAACTTCACTGTATGTAAAATAGAGGAATACACTCAAAAGAATGGAATCAAACCTCAGAATATAGCTCACAGAACAGGATGGGAAGAGAGACAAGTGACTGCCACACATTTTCTAAATTTTTTAGAGTGTAAAATAATGTTACTAAAAGTGACAGCCTTTCAAATTAAGGGATTATCATATAACATAAAATCTTGCTTTTATTCCTAAAACTGATAAAAGTAGTATATGTGAGGGGTCCTCTGTACAAACCTTCCTGTTAAGATACACTAAGCAATGCACTTGGTACCTCAGTGATAGAAAGTACAATTTATGAGTCAGGAGTACACAATTAGAATTTAATAATATATATATATATATATATATATATATATATATATATATCTTAACCTTACCTAGATTAAGACAAAAATATATACTAAAATCTCTGTGGTACACTATTTTTTACTCCACCATCAAAAAAGTGAACACAATAGCTACACTCCCCGTAAGAATAATGGCAACACATTCTCTAAAGACAGTACCAACATTCTGGACCACTGGTGCAAAGATCTAGCTTTTCCATACAGTGAAACATGCTTTAACTTTAAGCTTTGCAAAGTTGAACTAGAGTCAATCTTAAATCATAACCCAGAGGGAGACCCACATAAAAAAAAAAAAAAAAGACAAACAGAATCAAGGATTTCAGATCATTTTTAACATCTTAAAAATTCTAAGATAATAATGCAAATGAGTGGGAAAATAGCACAAACTGAAATATAATTTGCATATAAAAGGAATTCAGCTAGTGAGAAGGCCTACCATAATACAGGATGTAATGTAATTTGTCCACGGGGTCACATGCATTACAATTTCCACCTACAAACACAATTCTCTTTTCAGTTGCAAAAAATACAATGGTACATGTACAAGAGATAAAACAAAGGCATATTTGGAACAGATACAAGTACTGAATATTCCAGACAATCGCTTGCCAAAAAGCTGATCGTTTCTATTCCTGGGTTTGCTTCTATAAAAGTTGTGAATACAGTGATGGCAATAAGGTCCCAGATAAGAAGAATAATAAAGTATTTGGGTGATGCTGTGGATGAAAACAGTGCATTTATATATATATATATTACACTTGTGAACACTTTCGCCACCTAGGAGAGTACAGAAGGAGATTGCAGATGGAAATAGGTTATCATATTAGTGAGAGAATTATTATCATCAAGTATTTATTGATTCTCCATAAAAACTCCCTCAGTACTAATAATCTCCAAACAATACTTACTGTATGTAAATGGAGAAATTTATTCTTTTCTATGATCATTTTGTTGTGATCTGAATATTAACTATCTCCTATTTCACATTACTATCCACTCTTTGGAATCAGCATTTCCTATGCAGCTAAATTATGTACCAGTTCAGGGGTTGTAAAGGCACTGCAAATACTAATGACAAGAGAATACTAATGACATATTCTATATTCCACATTTCACGTAATTCTTTCTCAAAAGTTAAACTCCATGCATCTTTCCTCATTGCTTTTCTAAATTCTTTATGTGCAATGTGTAGTGAAATAATAAATCCCTTATAAAAATAAAGGTATGAATACATCACTATATAGCTCATGATAGCCTGGAATTATATTGCCCAGACTGATTTAAAACTTTGTTTTCTTATTTTAACATCTCAAGTACTGGGCTCATAGGCATGCACTACCATAACTAAACTTTAATTTAGATAAATGCTAAGAGTAAGAGACAACTTTGAAGTCTTTGATTAACTTCAAACTATTAAGTTTTAGAGAAAATGTTTTGCACAACAGTCACAAGATTTTAAGCGTATCCAATAAAGCCCCAAAAGTACTTAAATAAATCAGAACAGAGGCTTTACTATTCTTACCTGAAAACAAGATTTCTTCAGTCCTTGCTTGTGAAAGAGGCTTGTGAAAGAAAACAAAAAGAATATTTTAATGTTTGATGGCATTTAAAGAATCTCCACACACTGATCAAATAATATTGGAATGGGCTGGCAAGATAGCTCAGTGATCTAAAGTGCCTGCTTTGGCAAGCTTAGGCAAACTCTCAGGGAACATGGTTCAATCCCCAGCACAACATGCTTTGCCAGCCCCTCCCCCAGGGCAGGCTGAGCTGAGCCCTCCCCACTGCAAAAAAAGTCCGTGATGTGTAGTGAGACACAGTAATAAATAAATAAATTTTAAAAAATAATAATAATATTGGAAGTTTTAGCTCACCCTAAGGCTAGGTTATCTAGAGCTCCTATTTTGACCTCACCTGTCTAAACACCCTCTTTAAACATCAAACGAAATAATATTGAACTTGCTATTGTCATTATGAGCCATAATTTTAAATTTTATTTATTTAGGACAGGGTCGACAGGGTGCACAGGGTCTCATTATGTAGATCAGACTCATAGTGATCCTCCTGTATTCAGACCTCAAGCACTGGGATCACAGGAAGGCACCACCAGGCCCAGTCTCAATCACTTTTAGCAAGCCCAAGGGGTCGGGCTGACACAGCATGCCTGGGGTCGACCCCAGCCACTTTGCCAGCCGTATTACTAGCAGAAAATTCTAATTTCTACTAATTGCTCTCTGACAGTGACATTTCTACTTTCTAATATGTGTAACTTTTTCACCCTCCCACAATCCACCACTGGTGCATGTATTCCAAAACATTCACAACAGTCAAAAAATGTAACATTTACTGTGTACACAGAAAAAACGATTACAGTCTGTAATCCTACCATGTCACTTTTTACACCTGAGACAACTTTTTACACCTGAGACAGCATCCCAAGTACCTGGGACTACTGGGCCACTAGGCCCAGTTTACATGACATATATGGTCACAGGAAATAAAACTGCATCAAAATCCATATAATGGACACATAAAACAGCATCCAAATTCACAAACATCCTCCTGCACCTGAATGATAAACACTTCATAATATAACAGTTTATATGCTTTATATGCAAAACAGGGGACCAGGGAAATGGGGTGGCCTGAAAGATGGCTCAGTTGGAGTAAGTGCTTCCCTGGCTAGTACAGGGTCTTAAATTCAACTCCCAGTACTGCAAAAAAAAAAAAAAAAAAACAATTGCAAATACCCTCACAGATCAGTTCTAATGACCCACACTGACAGTTCACTATTAAGGCTTTCTACTCTTCTGGTTGCTTTATCCCTACCCTCAACACCCTGGTCTATGTTCACTGAAGCTTATTTGTGCTTGGGGATTCAAACTAGGATCTTTTTAGCAACATTCCTATAGGCTTCTTAAATTTGAGGTTATTTTTAGATGAGATTCTTAAATTGCCCAGAGTAAGCTTAAACTTGGGATCCACTTGCCTCAGGTTTCCACAGTTGTGAGATTACAGACACCCAACTGGCTCACTACAGATAACATGTGGATTACATACATACATGACATACACTAGATACTCTACATGTTCTCTTGTACATCTGGGGATCAAACTCAGGGCCTTGCATATGCTATTCAAGCACTCTGCCACTAACTTCCATGTAGCCCCCATTACAAATCTTTGGGTGGGGAATCTTTCAAAAAATTATTTAGAATTATTTTCTTGATATGAGAAACTGAGTGATTTGTATCACCAAATAGACAGGAGGCTCTTCAAGACCACTCTGGAATTCATATCAAGTTCAATGCCTTCCTGAACTATACAACATATCTCCAAAAAGGAACAATCAGACTCACACTATACAGAAACATTATGCATATAATAACCATAATCCCTACATAAGGTATATTAAATTAATAAATTATAAGCAAAAGAAATAAGTTAGACATTAATGGATAAAGACAAACAAATTATGAAGATCACAGAGCATTATTATCACATTCAACTGCAGACCATTTTTTGGGGCTGTGAGAATAAGAGAAAGAGAATAGCACCTCACACTTCTCAGACATGCACCGAGAGGCTGGGCTGTGTAACCAGATACTGTGAGCGACTTTTCAGCCCATTAATTTGATCTCATGGAAGACCAAAGGAGAGAGCAGACATAAAAAGTCAGGATGTCAAGATATGAAAGGAAAAAGCAAAGAAGTGATCTCGTATGCCAAGCTGGTTCAGAATTCCTAGAACTGGGTATGGTGGCACATGCATGTAATCTCAGTTCTGGGGTGGCTAAGACAGGAGAACCGCTATGAGTCTGAGCTGCACAGCAAGACTCTAACAAAGAAAAGCCAAATCAAACATGAAAATATCAGTGAGACTAAAATCGATTTTAATACAATATAGACTATTAGTCTCTCACTATTTCAAGGTTCAACTTTCACAAATTTGTTTCACAGATCTTCAAAAAATATTAATCAAAGACCCACAAAATAGCTCAGTGGATTAATGTGCATGCCTAGGCAGACACAGAGGCCAGGGTTCATCCCTGCCTGCCACCATAGCCCTGCCCCCAGAGCACACTGAGACTAGCCTTGGTGGCTCTCACCTGTAATCCCAGCACATGCGAAGCTGAAAAAAGAAGAAACACTCCAAGTTTGATCTGTTTCAGGAAACCCTGTAGACTCTTTAGACCCTGCACTAAGTACAAGAAAAAATAATAAAATAATAAAAATAAAAATTCAGGGGCCAGAGAGATAGCTCAGTAGAATAAGCACTTGCCTGGCAAGCACAAGGGCCTGAGTTCAAAAGTGAAGAAAAAAAAAGAACATCTTTGGGGCCAGGGAGATGGCTCAGTGGAATAAGAGCTTCCCTGGCAGGTAAGTGCAAGGGCCTGAGTTAAATCCTCGGTTGCACCAAAAAAAAAAAAAATAAAATAAAAAAGAAATGGTAAATCCTAAAATATTTTCCTAAATCATATCAACTGAGCACCACTGAATGAAAGGATACATTTTTAAAAATTAAGTAAGGTACTGATTGTATTGGCCAGAGAGATAGCTCAGTAGAATAAGTGTTTGGCAAGCAAGCACAGGGTCCTGAGTTCAATCCCAGTACTGCCAAAAAAATTTTTAAAAAGGTAAGTTTATATATGTACTTTTTTTTTTTTTTTGTCTTTTTGAGACAGGGTCTCACTACGCAGTTCAGGCTGGCCTTAAGCTCACTTTGTAGCTCAGTCTGGTCTCGAACTCACAACAATCCTCCTGCCTCATCCTCCCGAGCGCTGGGATTACAGGCCTGTGCCACCACGCCTGGCTTATATGTGTTCTCTTTAATAGAAACACAACAAAACAATACTAGCACACACATATTTGTTCTTACCCTATCTTTTATTGGCTTATGAAAGAAACACAAAAAAATCACTTCTAATATACTTATCTTCTTGAATATCATATTTAGTTGACCTACATGGATCAGGATAGGAAAAAATACTTAAGACACTGCATAATGGACAAAAAGTGCAGAGCAGGGGACATGGAAGTCTATCAAGTTCAATTGAAAGAGATACCAACTTTATGAAGTCCAAAGGGTGGCCAATTAACCCAATTAAAACATTGGACATTGAGTGGGATGAAGTGGAACACACCTATAATCACAGCACTGGAGGGGTTGAGGCAAGATCACAACACCAGCCTAGAATACACAATGACAAAGGCCAGCTAGAACCTCATAATGAAATTCTGTCTTAAAAGCAAAACAAAACCAAAAACATGATACTTTCATTCCTGAAAAAGTATAAATTTTGACAAAAAATTGTCACACAACAGTCATACTATAATGCTACTATGCTGTATTTGGACGGATTTCTAAATATCTATGTAAATACATGTAAATGTTCATTCATTTTTTTTCTTCATATTCTGAACAGACTTAGTTTTGCATCTCAATACTTGATGGAAAATACATGTTCCATGTTATGCCTATGATATCTGATATTTAGACTAATAGTGTGGGTGAACTGAACTGCATATGTTGCAGGGTAATAATAAACTTCTCTTCTGGAAGGTTAATAACCTAATATTGCAGATCAAAAATTGAAGAAAAAGGCAGGCTGCAAGGTCAGCCAACATTTTGGCCCTAGCCTTTCAAGATCAGTTAATATTCAGGACATAGGAGAACCTGTACTGTAGCATCATATTACTCAGCAGTGCCCAAATTTTCTGATCAAGGAGATTATGGGGCCACAGAGGAATGCAATCAATGATGTATGGTGTGCCTATGGAGTCACATGGAGATAAACCTTTCTCTCAGGCTTTCACAGAGCAAATTGGTCAAGCAATGGCCATGACTTGTCCACAAGCCTGACACTGACAAGGGATCTACAAAGAGCGGTACAGGGTGGCAGGATAAACCCTGAGGGTGCGTGACTGACCTTATCTGATACAAAAGTTACATTTTTTGTTATATAGGTCTTCCTTTAACTCAGTCTTAACCACCCAGCAGAAAAGTATAAAAATAGAGGTATGTAAAGTCATATTAATATACTGAGCTGTGAATGGCTCAAATCAACAACTTCTGTGGATAACCAGCTTCTATTGTAGACTGCTTATCTGTGTTGGATTGTTTTATTTTAAAAATATACATATATATAAAATTGGCCATCCATGTTTTGAAAATCTGTAACATATGTATCACTGTATGTTACCCTGTTTGTCTCTGTCTGTTTCTATTTTTCACTCAAATTAAAATATAAATAAATAAATATGTAAATTTAAGTGCTTGCACACTGATATCAAAATTAAGAGTTCTTATATCACAAAATCCTGAAATAATACAAAATTTACTTAATATTTTTTGGCAGAACTGGGGATTGAACTCAGGTGTTCTACTGAGCCAACTCCCCAGCCCCACAACTAGCTATAGTTAAACAAAACTACTCTTATCACTATATCATGCAGAAAACATCAATAAAGTTGAAATTATTAGAAAAAAGTAATACAGTGCTGCAGGCCAGTAGAATAAAGCTGTTCGGGCAAGCTTAGGCAGACAGAGGACCTTGGTTCAATCCCTGGCACCACATGCCATACTCGCCCCACTCCCAGGTGGGCTGAGCTGGAAAAGCTGAAAGCAGGATCACCTGTGTAGGAAGAGAGCCCCTGCAACAACCAAATATATTTAAAGGGAGAACAAAATTTGGTGCCTCTGTATATTTGTAATATCCCTCATAAGGTACATATTAATATGCATATAAATCAAACTTCAGTACGCCCTAACAAGTTCAACAACATGTGGTGTCTGACAATAAATGAGAAGAGCCCAAAGTCATTTGTATACTTTTCATCCAACACTCAAAATTGAAATGTCAAACTAAAGATCCAAAAAAAAAAAAATCACAAGGATTACTAATGACTGGATTCTTCTTACAGTATAAAATTCAGTGAACGGTAAGATGCATGGATCACTTAATATGCCATTATAAACATTCTCCTTTTTATAACCACATGGATAACTAGAGGAATGTGCCACCATACCTGGCTAACTTTGTTGATGCAGTATTGAAAACAAAATTGAAACACAAATTGTGCAAATACTGGCTGCCAAAAGTTCTCACACCATTACTAAAATACAAATCACATACCAATCCAGACTACGAGGTATGTATATTCTAAAAAATTATCTTCTTCACAGGATGTAAGAACACCTGACTTCAAAAGGGAAGGTGAGAGGAGATGGGGAAGAGGAGTTGGAGGATTGGAGGGGAGGGGAGTTGGGGAGCCCAAAAAGCTAAAGAACGTAGAAAAATCTTAACATAGGCATAGTTCCACATTATCTTTTTGTCCCAACTTCAGATGCTGAGACAGAAAGATCATAAAGTTTTAGGACAGGCTCTCAATTCAATGAAATCATGTCTCAAAATTAAAAATGTAATATGGTAAGGCAGTGATGACAAAGCTTCATAGTGCTCAACATACAAACAGCTTCTGTGCCACCAGGGCAATATGTCACTATTACTGTGCTACATGGTGGCCTAGAAGTAAGGAGTCAATCCTCAGCAGAAAAAAGAACTACAAAGCAAATGTAGAAGTACAACCAAATGAAAACCTCAGACTATAAACTAAGTCAAAACACAAACTATACAGACACCATCATAATCTACAAAGAATGGCTATCATAAATCAACCACACACTCTGAAGGCTGTGGTGAAAAACGATGCCATTGCCACTGGTGTAGGAATGTAAACCTTATAATTTCCATGCAAATCAGTGTGAACACTGCTCAAAAAACTAGGATTAGCCGGGCATGGTGGCACAGGCCTGTAATCCCAGCACTCAGGGAGGCTGAAGCAGGAGGATTGTTGTGAGATCGAGACAAGCCTGAGCTACAAAGTGAGCTTAAGGCCAGCCTGAACTGCATAGTGAGACCCTGTCTTAAAAAAAAAAAAAAAAACCCTAGAATTAGAAGTTCCATTCAACCCAGCTATTCCCCTTCCAGAAAAACATAAAAAATCATTATCATAATGATATACGTGTACCCATGTTAATAGTAACACAATTTCACACCTGTATCTTGGGAACATCCCAAATGTACATCAACTCAGTAATCGATAAACAAGATATGCCATTTTTATATAATGGAGTATTACTCAGATACGAAGACAATGAGGCTTTTATAGGTAAATGGATACAAATAGGCAATATATTAAGTGAAATAAATCACAATAATGCATATTGATTCTAATCTTATTTTATGCTCCTTGTTTCTTTTTTTATTTTGTACAGGGTAGTCTCAATACACAGCCTGGACTCCTGTCTGAGCCGCCCCACTGTTGGGATTACAGGTGTGCACCACCAGAAACATGCAGCATTGGGCAACAAACCACAGCTACTACCCAGCTCCACTCTCTAAAATATTTTCAAATTTAAGCAAAAAAAAAATCCAGGTTTATAGAAGAGTTATTGTTATAATTGATCTTTGATATCTCTCTCATAGTATATGCAAGCAAATTGGTAGTTTATAGTGTATCAAGCATTAATTTCCTGTTCTCATTTTGAAATTCCCTAATATTTTTATTATTGTATGTTGCTTTGTCTGTGTTCTTATTTGTATTTGTTCTTTTCCTCTTTAAAGTAAAAAAATCTAATAGCAATTTTTACTTATGGATATAACTTCAAGACCAATAAAAATGACATATTGTGAAAAATTAGAAATGATCATATGAAAGGATACACTCTTCATGTGATTGATAGAACTGAGTAAATAATCCCAATCCAAATACTGAAAATTTTTAAATGCTTCTGAATAAAAATAAACTCTACTAGAAATATCTCAATGTAATTTCATTAAAAATAAAGACATACCTTGTATATGCATAGGAAGACTCAATTGTAAAGAGCTCTATTCTCTCTATTAAATTTGATGAAAGTAAAATTAAAGCTGCATTATTTCTGACTTGGAAAAGAACTGTATCAACCTGAGGAAAAAATGCAAAGATAGGGAATGTTCTGAAAAAGATATGAGAAATACTTGGTGGAACAAATTAGATAGTATAAATCATCTGTCAATAATTAAAGTTTCCATAAAAGGAAATCAAGCCATAAAAATATAGCCAAATATACATAATACCCCTCTATGAGGTTATAACCAAACTTTTGTAACCATAAAGGGAAGAAATCCTACTAACCTTAGCATTGCAGGTATGATTAATATAAAGAGAAATGACAATAACCACCTGATAGAAAGTTAAAAAACGCTAATGTACACATTTATAAAAAAAAACACAAACTCAAATATGATAAAACATAAAATGACTATATTTCAAAACATAACTTCAGTACAAATAAAACACCAAAGTACATAGGAAACATGAAATATTTTCACAATGACAATGAATGATAAAACATTTTTACATATGAATCATCTAGTCTCTTAGCAATCAGTAACAGATTGTTACTATGATGGTACATGAAAACAAAATGTGAGATGGTTT
>PVKA01031778.1:0-25971 GCA_004027165.1 Ctenomys sociabilis | reverse complement strand
CTTAGGCTCACTTGTTGGGATTTGTGTTGTTTTACCCCTAAAATAATTTCATTTGTAGAAAGTATGATGTCATGCTATATATGATTGCAACTCAAGAGCTATTGATTGGGGCCAGATTCTGTGGGAGATAAGGTGACAAGTTGAGTGGAGAGTTGGGATGTTACAAGTGTCTGAGAGATTTAGGGCCCAGGCGTGGCCCTGGGAAGTCCACGTCCCATCCCTGCCCTCTGTCCTTTGGAGGAGCCAGAGTCCCCACTTCATTCATAAAGATGCTTGGGGGGTTCCTGGTTTCTGAGTCTCCCAGGGATCCAAAAAGCAGATGTTGGGGGGGGGGAGCTGCATCTACCTTTCGCTAAGTTCCCAGGCCAAATAAAACCAGAAAATTCTTTCTATTTTGAGAAAAGCAATTTAGTCGAGATTCACGTTTTCTCCCACACTTGGACAGGTGAGATAATCTTAATGCAGTTTTATCAGCCTCAACTCTTGAATTCTTGGCTGCTACACTAAAAAAAAAAAAAAAAAAAAAACTCAAGGAAGCATAAACCCCGAATTTCCATACCAAAGAGGAATAGGCTCGTGGAACCCTTTATCTCTTCTGTGGTAGTGCTTGTCTCATATTCTGTAGCAGAGTGGTGAGAAAATCAGCTATACGAGGAGAAAATGCTGCAAAGACAGAAATTTAAAACTAACTTGCTGATAACAATGAAGCAATACACATATGTTCCTATGTTCCTTTTATCTTTTTTCTTTCTTTCTTTTTTTTTAGCAAACATGTTGAGAAGGAAAGCTGTCTCACGTAAAGCCATCTTTCCCATGTTTATAAGTGAAAACTCAGGCCAACTTCACAGTGTATGGATTCAGAACTGTTCTTATTTTTAGTTTTCACTGAAGTTCTGAAGAAAGACTTCTCAAGATGAATTAAAATATGAAACAAGAAAAATGCACCAGGTGTGTTGTAAGAAGCTGGAACATAAACTGCGGCTCATCTCTGACCAGAAATACACCGGTGTTGGTGCGTGGTGGAAGTTTTACTGAAAGCTCCGAAGGTCACACAGATGTTAGAGGGAGTCTGCAGTTACAATTTCATTCTGAGCTTATGTGTTCAATGATAAATCACATTTATCTCCCAAACATTGCAGCCACTTGTTATCATTTTTCAATTATTTTTACTCTGTTCTAGGGGGCTTTCAGTGGGATAATTTGTCTCCTAAATCTCCTGTTTTTTATTTGCCTCCAGTGAGAGGAGCAGGAAGTGTACGGCTGGTCTCGGAAAAGGAGTTGGCTACTCCTCATGAAACTGCAGCTTTTAACCTCCTCCTTACAAGGTGTTTTATGTTTGTTTGTTTTTTATGAGAGACAAAAATGTAACGAATAAAAAAAAAAGGTATGAATCAAAGAATAAAAAGATGAACTTAAAAATTAGGGCAGTTGTCTGAAGGAAATAGTTTATATATATGTGAAGAAGACCCACATAAGACCAAAAATGCAAAATACACATTTAAAATGTGCATTTATAATTTTCTGTAGGTTCTTGGGGTTTAACTTCTTTTTACTTTTTTTTTTTGTATTTTTAGGGAAGGTTCTATAGGTTGTTCAAGGTCTCGCTACTAGGTCAGGCTGGTAGTGATCGGCCTGTTTACAGCCTCCCAGTAGCTGGGAATTCAGGAGTACGCCCCGTGCCCAGCCTTGATTGCCATCTCAGATTTCCCCAGGGGCAGGGCTGGCGCGGCAGGCCTGGGGATCCCCCCCCGGCCCCTGCGCCTGCTTGCAGGTGCTTTAATCCGCTGAGCTACTTGGCCAGCTCTCTATTTAAACACTGACATGACATTCATTCCTCTTCGCCCACGATATCGCTGTGGTCACACTTAATATGTAGTGTATTAGTGAAGTCAGTGTAAAAACAGGGCTTCCATAGGGCTACTGTGAGGATATGGTACATTAAATGCTTGGAGCAGGGCCTGGCATTATGGAAAGTACTCAATATTCACTTATTACTGCCATCTTATTATTTCTAAATATATCTCCATGTTTTTTCTTTACACAATCGGGATTAAGTTATTCATACTGTTTTGTTACCTACTATTTTTTTTTTAACATAATAGCTTTCAGACAACTTTCCATGTGAGTATCTACAAATAGCTATTTCTTTAAAAAGAAGGGACAGAAAAGACTGTACTGGTTATTTGTTGGACTTGGCCAATCTTGAACATGAATGTCACAGATTCATTGGGTCCTTCTCCTCTTGACTCATAGCACAGGAGCTGTGTCATCAGAGGACAGAGAAAGCTGCACCCAGGTCCTGCAGAACGGCAGCCAAAGTGTGAGCACACAGGAGCCTGACTGATGCCCCATGGTATTCACCTGATAGCCTCCGTTAAGTAGCATCCCCCCTAGTTAATTCATGTCCACCTGTAACCTGTGAGTGTCACTTGAGAATAGAGCTTTTGCAGATGTGATCACATGAAGATGAGGTCATGCTGTATTTATTATTGGGCCCTATATCCAAGATAGTTGGTGTTTTTATATGAACAGACATATTTGTACATAGGCCCAGGACACACAGAATGAAAGCTATGTGCCAGTGGAGGCAGAGACCGGAGTAACAAGCCAAGGAAAGTCATGCGTTCCCAGCAACCACTAGAAGCCAGGGCAGAGGCGTTGAACAAGTGCTTCTTCTGAGTTCCCAAGAAGGAGTGAATCCTGATGAACTTTGAGTTAGGTTTCTGGCCTCCAGAACGCTAAGAAGGTGGATTTTTATTGTTTTAAATCACCAGGTGTGTGGTAGTTTGTTATAGCAGCTCTAGGAAATGAATATACCTTCGTATGAATACCTGCCTCTATAAGAGATGTACACTAAACAGATAAGCAAGGGAAGAAAGAAAGGAAGAAAGAAGGAAAACAATTGTCTAGTTGGCCTATACTGTTTAATCAGAGGAAATCAAATATTGCTTTGTTAAAGTATCGACTCAATTATTTCATCTAATGATCTGGCCTGAATCCACAGTTGATAGAAGACATACTCTGAGGGGAGAGTGAGATGGTCGGTCAGCATATGTCTATCAGGCTGCCACCACTGTAATGAACGACCTGAGATAACCAATTTAAGCAAGGAAAGGCTTACTTTGATCCAGAGCTGTGGACGTTGCAGTCTGTGGTCATTTGGCCCACTGCTTTTGTGGTAAGGCAGTGCACAGTGGGGGGCGCTAAAGGCGGGGGGTGAGGGGGGAGCAACATCTCCTTCAAGGGCATGTACCTCTGAAAGGTCCTACTGCCTCCCAGGAACATCTTAGCCTGGGGCCAGGTGTTTAGTGCATAATCCTTTGGGATAACATTCAGGGTCCAAGCAAGATGCTTGAACTACATAAGGATTTATCTGTAAGGAGCGTAACTCTAATATACCATACACAAAATCAGCATCTACTCCCAGATTTAAGACATTCCTTCACCCTTTCCTTCATTGGGTTAATCAAACACAGAGGACTTGGATTGCCTCATATTTCCTAGGTGAAACTGGCTTTCTGTTCTTACTTCATAGAGAAAACACCTGATGTCTCTTTACCTCTGCCATGTGTCTCAGGGAATAATGTCTGTCAGTGGTGCTCTCCTCCCCAGCACCCCAGACCACAGATCCAATCTCCCCACTGCCCCAGTGCCCATCTTATGCTCTAAGCAGCCTGAGCCCTGCCCTCTGGTTCTGGTTTTTGGCTGTGTACTCTCCACTTGCTTCTTTCCCTTCCTACACTGACTCTTCCTCAGCTTCTGGGAAGCTTGGCCCTCTGAAGTGGAGTTCTTCAAGAGTGTTTGTGTCTGCCTGCAGGCCAGCTCACTGCACGTGGTGGTCTGAGGTTCCCACCTGTCTTCTCCGTGTAACTAAGGGCTCCTCATGGTCACAGGGCCCAGAGGCATTTACTGGGAGCCCTGCTCACTGCTAGGACCTTCAGAAGCTGGCACATAGTAAAAGTCTTCTAACTACTTATTGAATAAATAATTACTCAAGTCACTTGCTATCTATCTATCTATCTATCTATCTATCTATCTATCTATCTATCTATCTATCTATCTACCTATCTATCTACTTATCAACTATCTTTGGAGTCTGTACTAATAAGGAAACATATAATAAGTGTATCCACATGACATACTTTACCTATACATAGATTTACATTTACCTTCATAACAATGACTACTTCTGGGCAGCTACAGTGTGCCAAGCCCCATGCTATGCTTGACCTACCTTATCCCAGTACTCACCACTATCCTGCAAAGTGCTCATTAACTTTATTCCAGATAAACCTGAGGCTCGGAGAGGTTAAGACGTTTGTCTTGAGTTCTATAGCCCATAGAGGAAAGCATGTGCCCAGAGAGTACACTCCACCATGCACATGTCATATGCAGCATTTTACTGTGTTTTTCAGGCACCTTCCATGTTCCTCATTACCAGGCTTTTATGGTGACTTGCTGTCCATGGCTGTGCTAGTCATAAAGTGGCTGCTATGGTTTGGTCCACAGGAAAAGGACAACAGGCTGGGCTAAGAGGGTTCCTGGAGCTACCACAACTTGCTGCAGAAGTTCCGGGTGCCAAGTGTAACTCAGTCTCACTGCCCTGCCAGGTTGGAATGTCCCTTGCAGCCCTCTCAGTCTGTGTTGCTTCCACCCCAATGTGTCACCAGGCCCCTCTCTTGATGGCTCAGGCTCAATCTGGTGACAGGAGGAGCTGAGAGTCCATTGAGGTGGGAGGGGTTTGCAGCTGCCTCTTCCACTTGTGGGTGGCTGCTTCTCCCAGTATCTTCCCATCATCTGCCCTCTGACCTGAGTCTGAATGTGTGTCCCCTTTCCATGAGGACACCAGTCACATGGGATGAGGGCCTCTCCAATGACCTCATTTTAATTTGATTATCTGTGTGAGGACTCTATCTCTACACAGGGTCATGTTTTGAGGCACAGGGATTTAGGAGGCCAATGTATTTTTGAGGGGACACAATCCAACCTTGCACACTAACCAATCAGAGCCAGGCACACTCGTGGCCAGACCCTCCAACCTTATGTCCTGCCTCTGCTCTTTGTTCACTTTGGATCTTTAGGCAAGGTACTTAAGCTCACTGAGCCTCAGTTTTTCCTTGTAAATGGTGTTAAAATAATAGAACCTCCCTGCTGAATGTTTGTGGTAGCTCTTGTCCCATGTTTAGTGCAGTACTGGCAGCTAAATCCCTCAATAAATAGGTGTTATCATGACCAGAAGGGAGGTGACAGGCTAGACTGAGGGATGTATCAGGCTCGAGGGCCAATCTGTTGCACACTAACCTTCTGGGACCAACTGCTTTGGAAGAGAGAAGAACCTGCAGGTCATACTCCAGCCTCAAGCTGCTCCATGCTGGCTTTATTGCTGGTGGACTCCAGCGAATAGTCATGTTCACTTTTCTCAGGGTTTGACCTTCCTGTTAGCATACTTGAGACCATAGTTGTCTTCTGGATGCTACTGAATGTCTCAGAAAGCTAAAATAAACTCCATTAAAATCAACTAATTCTTTGGAAATGTGTATTTGTTCTTCTCCCTTCTCCAGAGAACGGCAGAGTGCCTTTCACTGAAATGAAGAGAGACTGTACTATATTCCAGCACCACAAGGCACTCACTCCACATTCTACTCTTCCATTTCTTTAAAATATATATCAACAGACAACACTTTAGATAGTAGGAAATGATGTGACCTAGAAAGAGAGATGACAGATAAAACGAGCGAAGGATCTCCAGGAACACAATCTTGTCGAGCTGGATCTTGTCAGAGCAGATTTTCTGTGACCATAATAAAGGGCTTTTAACACGAGCTGGGTTGCCTCATTTCCGAAGAGTAGAAGCTACAGAGATTCTTAAAAAGGAAAAATAAATATTGCTCTAATTGGAGCCAGAGGTGAGGCAGGGTGGGACAATGAGCTAGCAAGAACTATTTATGTTGGAAAAAGGGAAGCGTTTAAAACGATTTAGCTGAGAAATTCAGGAAGATGAAGGGTTTGGCCTACCAAAGTAGGGCCCCTTGTTTGAGAAGAAAGAAGGGAATCCAGGAATGGAGGGGAAGAATCAAATTACAGGACAGCAAAAGTAAGCTAAATGAAAAGAGAAACCAGGGCTTTCCACAGACACTGAGGCCTGGAAATTCAGTGTTAGGGCAGAGTATGCTGGCTGAGGCTCAAAACTTGGAGGAAAATTTCATGCTAATGAACTCCTGTGTCTTTGTGTTTAGTCAAGATTGGATAATGGTTACCTGAGGAAAAGTTGGGGGATATTTTCAAAGATTAATGTAAACAATAGTGTCCTCAACTAAACTGGAAATTTCTAGAAAGTTGATCCAGTGTTGTTTGTTTTTCTTCTGTGTTTCCTCTTTTGACACTTTGGTCAGGTGCTGCCTTTTGGTTTTGTTGAGGGGCAGTAAGTGCTTTATATTTTTCTTTTCCAATTTTTACCAACAACTCTCTTTTATATTTTAGGTTACCGAGGCTTATTCATTTATTCAGATGAAAATAGCTTATTCACTGAAAAACAGAACTGAGATTCCAATCCAGATCTGCCCTGGGTCTAATGAACACTGCATCTCTAAGTTTCATGGGACTCACAGAATTTGAGACACAAAGTAGAAATTTAGAAAATACATAACTTAACCACCTTGCCTCTTATTTTACAGACTAAAGACACTAAGTTTGAGATAGAATTCGTCCAGGTTCTCATATGAAACTGCAAAGCAGGGAATCACTTGCTAAATAAATGAACTGAAAAATCTGTGGAGTTTCCACATGCTTTATCCCAACAAGCAGTTAAAAGAAGATATTTTTATATATCTCACAATTGAAAGATTCCTCTGAAATATCAAGGTATTCTTAAACTGCCTATGTTTTAAGGAATTAATAAGTAGACAAATAAATATAGATTTATGCTTACCTACTTCTAACAAATCTCAAATAAAAGAACTGGAGAATATAAACTTTTTCTTATTAATCTTGCTGCCTCTACTAGTTGCAGTTTATAAGAATTCCATTTCTGTCATGATTGCTTTTGGGAGTAAAACTGGATTAATGATGGCAATTTTTTTTTTTTTTTTTTTTGTGCTTTGTATTATTTTTTAACCAACTTCAAGTAATACAACTAGACACCATAAATATGGGGCTGACAGCTCTTTTTTTTGGTACCGGGTACCTTGGTCCTGCCAGGCAGGCGCTTATGCTGCTGAGCTACCCCCGGCCCACATACCTTTCAAGTGCCCTACAGAGGCGGGGTCTACCATCACTTACTGAGGTCCTCACAAGTTTCATATTACATAGAGACATCCAGACAATGCAGGAGTCCTTGGGTCCACTTAACAGAGGAAGGATCACAGCTTGTTACTGGATGCCTCTGGGTCTGTTTTGCCTTCTGGAAAAGGGGGCTGATGCCATGTCCCTTTCCAAAACAGGAGCTGCCTGGGTTCCAGTCCTATTATCCTGTACCAACTCGCTTTTCTCTTCCTCTAATCAGTTCTCCTTCCAGCACAGACTGCAGAGATGAAGTCTTTTTCTCCTTTTCTGGAGGCTTCTATTCTCAATTACTGTCCTGCTCCAAAGGTGTGTGCATTGAGCCATGTTCAAGGTGGTATGGGCCTTCTTCTGGGGAGACCTGGATTCCATTTACTCCTGATGGAAAAAAACCAGCAGTGCTCAGAATGGACTGGAGAAGGCAGATGGGCAATGGGTTTGGGAAAAGATAGAGAAAGACCAGCTCTTTTAGTTTAAAAGAAGTATCATTTGAGTCTTCTCCATGGCTCACTCTGGAAATTTATGGAAAATGGGACTCCTCATAGGAACAGCAGGTGTCCTGGTTTGGTCCTGACTAAAGCTGAGCAAAAGAAGCCCCATGGGTTGCCTGAGTCACTGATTGGCCGGTGGGAGCCTGATGACTCCAAAGCCTTCTACAGACTCTGATGATGAAGCACCAGTCACAGCTCTCCCAGCTCGCCTTCCACTGCCCGCACCATGACATACAGTTCAGCTAGGCCCACCACTGAGGCGACGATCATTGCAGCCAGCACACGCGAGGCCATTTCTGTGAAGAGATACTGGCTTCCAAGGTAAGTGCAGACGAATGCAGCTGCCACTGTCGCAATGAAGTTGAAGATGGTCATGACCAACGCCTTCACTGATCTCACTTGCCTTCCCAAGTCACTGAAAGTCCCACCATGCTGAGAATCCTGACAGGTGACGTTGCGAGTGATCCGCTTATATTCTTCATTGGCCAGATGTATCTTAATCTTCTCCAGGCAGGCAACTAACTCTGGGTTTCGAGGAGGCTTCACAACCTCTGGAAGATAGATCTCACTGCCTTCTAAAAGCTCATGAAGATATAGTGTGGAACCCCTTTCTCTGAGATGCTGGTGCAGATCCCGGATCACACGAAAGGAAACCAAGCGTCGGGAGCTAGTGGGACTATCATCATTCGTGTGCTTCTTTCCCAGAGCGGCCTCAAGCTCGGCTCGCAGCTTCCGGGGCAGCTTCTCCGACTCTAGCTCCCCACCAGGCCCCAGAGCGCACAGCAGACGCTCACCTACTACTAACGAAGACGCCATATCTAGCTCGCTGTGGGATCAGGTCATGATGGCAATTTTTTTAATCAAACGAAAGTCTGGTAGAGATTTTGAAAACATGCAACACCTGGAATCTCATTCTATGATCACTTGCTCGCTACTGATTCTATATGCCATGCCGAGTGTCAGGGATACCCTGCCGAACGGAGGAAGTTTTCTGCCTTCAAAGACCTGGAAGCTTAACAGACATGCAAAGAGATTAATCATCATATGGTCTAAAAAGGGTTATAACATGAATACAGAATATGCACGAGTAAGACTCTAGTCCAACAGAGGTTCTTGGGGAAGTTATCAGTGAATACATAACTCTAACTCATATTTAAAAATCAATTGTTGCAAGGAAGGAAGATGCTAAAAGAATGAAGATGTGCTCTAGACCCGCACCAATTCCCCACGATGAATGCAGTCATTCTGTACTGCATATGTGTACTGATGAGAATATAGCTTTTAAAAGTAAAATAACCAATTGTTCATAAACAAGCATTCCTGAAGTTCTCCAAATGTACTTACAGGTTTCCTTCTCTTAAACCTTATGAATATAATCCTCTCTTGGTTATTGTAATGGTTAGCTCTTGATATCCAGAAAATTACTTCAAAATGGCTTTAAGTTCCAACATCATTATCTTACAGTCTCGGAGGCTCAGGAATCTACAAGAGACTTAACAGAAGCATCTTAGAAGGTTGCAAAGCACTGGCTGGGGCCATATGTCCCTTAAGGATGAATGGGGGTCTCCCCTGTGAGGCTCACTCAGTATTATTGGCATTGTTCAGTGGTTCTCGGGTTACTGGTTTCTCCTCATGTGGGCTGCCACAGGAAAGACGGCAACAAATTCCCCTCAAGTGTGTGAGTGAAACGGGGAGAAGGAAACTGATCAGTGGAGGAAGGGAGAGGGAATAAGATGACAAGAACTAGTGTTTTATAACTTAATTTTAGAAATGACAATGTTCACCCCCCATATTCTGTTGGCAGTAGATCCATCCTACTGTCAAAAGGAAGGAGGGTATTACTTAAGAGCATTTTGTCCCATTAGCCCTAACGAATAGCTGGATAAATGATCATGGAAATGCCAGGAAGCTTTCTGCTTCTTTTATACCAGTTACTGGGGACAGCTATAAATCTGTGGTCCCAGTGCAAAAGGGAAACGTGGGGACCCTTGGTTCTCCTTTCTTTCTGTCTTGGCCCACTATGCTGTTTTTTCTGTGTGTGTATAAGTTAGTATTGTGCTCCCTCAGCTTAGGGGTGCCTATAAGGAGAGTGCAGACCCATAGGCCCCTCTGTGTGTCCCCCCTACTCCTTCTAGGGGCAGCAGAAGGTACCTCCTGGAGAGGCAGTGGGAGACAAGCTCTGAGCCCTCAGTATGTGCTCCTCGCTCCGCTCCTCGGTGAGACCACAGGCCGAGCTGCGAGGCTGCCGTGGTCACAAGCTGTGAAGCCAGCTACGGCACAGAGCACCTTCCTGTGCATTTGGCATCGTTTCCACTGTTTTTGTTTCTGGGTCCACCAGCCTCTTGAGAACCAGATTTTGGAAACTTCCTGAGGCAGCTCTGAATACCTCGGAGGGAAAGGCAATATGTTTTCAGGGAGTGACAGGAAAAACAGGATGCCTTCTGAGGGTATTGCTCCCTCCACATCCTTGAACAGACAGCTAAGAATTTTAGAGTTCTCCACCATGTTTACTAGATAGAAATAAATATTATTTTCTGGGTCAGATAATACAAGATTAAGGTGGAATAAAGTGAAAAGCTATTCCTTCTGAAAGCTACTCTCCATGAATTTCTTTAGCTTCCCTCTTCATGTCTAAGTTAATCCACTGACCCTGCGCTCCCTTCTCAGTAGTCCACTCCTCAGGGTCACTTGCCGTCTCTACTAGCTACTGGCAGCTCAGCTCCTTCCTATCCAGGCCCGAGACTTCCTCTCCCTCATGTCTTCCTGCAGACATTCATTCCTGCTCTCTCTCCTCCTCTCCCAACCAGCATCTCTTCCGAGATTTCTGCTCCAGAGTGCTCAGTCTCCTCCACTTTGCTCACTCAGGCTGTGACCTGACAGCTGCCCCTGCTCTGGGGCTCCTGGCCCCGCCTACTTCCAGGCTGCTCAGAAGCAGTCCCCCACAAAGTTCTGTGGGGCCTTGCAGAGTTGTTCCTGTCTGGGCACCAGGTTGCCATGGACACCATTGATCTCAGTCTCAGTGAAGTGCTTCTCCCCTGGCCCCAGGATGATGTATTCCTTGGTCTCCTCCTTCCTCTTTAGCTTCTTCCTCTTTACCTCTTCTGTGGGTTTCTCTTTCTCGCCTGTATTTCAGAATATCTTCAACTAAAGGTTCCTGCTAGGTCTGACCTGTTTTTACTCACTCACTGGGCCAAAAGCCTTGATCCTGACTCCAGTTTTGCCCTGATTTTCTGAGGAATCCTATGCATCAATTACACCTTTGGGCTTTAGTTTTCGTGTGTATGAAAGAAGCCTTCTCAATCTCAGCAAACAGCTCTTCGCCACTTGCCGGAGGTCATGTCCTAACAAACCACCACAGGGTGAAAACATTGAAAGTCCGAATGAGTTAATATTCCTCACCCTCCAAACACTCTTGCCAAGCAATGCACTGTGGAGTGTTGGCGGTTCACCCTTGTGACTGATAGGCCAGCACATGGCTAGCCAGGAAAAGATCAAGATTCACTTTAAGGTTTTTATTGAATGTGTGTGACTTTCACACTATTATAACATTGAAAACTGTAAAATGAACCATTTTATGTCCCTCAAAGTTCAACCACAGAAGTCAAACCATTAGCATATGTGTGTGTGCATATATATATATATATATATATATATATATATATATATATATACACACTGCGGAAACTGGAGCTGTTGCAGGCCCACCTGCCACTTTGTGCCAGTGCAGTGAGTCAGCATATCCATCACAAAACCCATGAGCTACAAGATCACTGCTGCTTTCTTGTCACCTTTTAGGGTCTCCCAAGATCTTTGCCATCCATCTAAACTGGGGCAGACACAAGAAAGGTATTGTGGGAAATGTAGTCCAGTCTAGCTAAGTGAACACAGCAGAATCATCCCTTGGAGCTCTTACGTGGTTAGAAAGGAATCTGGGACCCTGAGATATGATCTAGTAGTTGGCAGGCATTAGTCATTCAACCATGGAACCTAGAACTAGGTAATGCAAAGAACAAAAACAAGAACGCTGAGGTACTTTAACGTTTAGAAGAAGGGGGACTCAGGAAAAAGAATGAAGAAAGACCAGTGAGGAGTGAGGGAATCTAAGCAAGTGTGGTTTTTAGAGATCTAGAAAAGGAGTGGGAAGGAAGTGGTTAGCCACCTTCAAAGCCTCTGAGAACTTCAGTAGGAGGAAGATGATGCAAGACAATGCTGCAAAGGTAACACCCAAGGATGTCATCCAAGTGTAAACACAGCATTGCTGAAAGAGGGTGTTCAGGAGGGGAACCATTTGATTTGTATTGGTCCCTGGATTATTGGGGCAGACCTCAGAAACTACTTATCTTTCAAAGGGCCATGAAGGCCAGGTGGATTTAGAGTGTTTGCAAGGAACAGGATCTACAGGAGCTTGTTCGTGTCTAACGTTTTCAAGAACCACTTACAAGTCACAAATCCCTAACCATTTCCAAACAACCCACACAGGGACCTCTCAGCCTCCTATGCAGAGCTAAGAATAGCCCACTTGGCTACAGTTGGCCTGAAATTCTTGCTTTTTACGTTAAAACAGTTGGCCACTATTTTCAGGCTGACACTCCCTTCCACAAATGAGAAGAAGTGCCACTGCTCATTGGAAGCATTTTCACTTATTTGTTGTTGGCAAAAGAACATGTCAGAAGCTGGACAGTAAGTCAAAGAGTCTGCTAAGAAGAATCACTTTGGGCCTCTGCCTGTGGGAGAGTCTCGATTTCAGTGGCTCAAGAATGAGCAAAAATCAGATTAAAAGATTTTTTTGAACTTTGAGTTTGTTTAGCTTTGGAGTCATCCAAAAATCTCCCATGAAGCTTTTCAAACAAAAGAAATCCTCATTCACTCATAAATGAGGAAATGTCATGAATCTTCAGGGAAGCTATTTTTGCACAACCAAAGATGGTGTGAGAAAGAGATGGCAGACCCGGCTTTTCTGGTCAGAACGGAGTCATTTACAGGTATTTAGGCCAGTGAATGTGGGGTACTTTTGCATTGTTTAAAAGGATTGGAGGTCTGGGGAGATAGCTCAGTAGAATAAGTATTTGCCTGGCAAGTACAAGGTTCTAAGTTCAATCCCCAGTACTACAATAAATAAATAAATAAATAAATAAATAAACAAATAAATAAATAGATGCTGGAAGACTTTGCAGAATGACTGCTTTAACACTGGTGATTGAATGGCTTGTCTTATTCCACCTTAGGTCTCTGCTTGTTCTATCCTTCTAGACTTGCCAGAGGATGGGGGCCCCAAAAGTGTTACTTAAGGCAGAATTGTGACTTTTGTGGATTCTTGGCACATTTGCCTTCATGAGCCTCTTCCTCCACAAAAAGTTAAAGACTATTTTATAATTGTATTGGTATAAAGAGGAATACAGTAAGATTATATAGTAAAACATTTTCTTGGACCTAAAATTCATTTTTTTCCTTTTGAAAAGAAATTAAAACAGTTTTTGTGGGTTCCGGTACTTTCCTACTGCTGTTGCTGAAACAACTGCCATAGACTTGGTAGCTTCAAATATGGTGGATCTGTGATCCTACGGTTTTGGAGGTCAGAAGTCCCAAATAAGTCTCCCTGGACTGAGATGAAGGCTCTGACAGGTCTTATTTCTTCTGGTCTTCTGGACACACAAAGGAGCATCTGTTTCCTTTGAGTTTCAAGCGTCTACCCATGTTCTTTTGCTTGTGGCCCTTTCTTCTGCCTTCAGATCTCTGACCCTGACCTCAGCTTCCTCTGTCGTATCTTCTGCTCTCTTTCTTTCCCAGCCTTTCTCTGATAAACCACTGATGAGTATTTGAAGCCCATCAGATACCAGATAATTTCCCTATCCCCAAACACTTGATTTAATCAATCTTCAAAGTCCACAGATTCCAAGGATTAGAATGTACATATCTTTGGTGGTAGTGGCATTATTCAGACTCGCCCTAAATGTTTCATGAAGCCTAGGCACTGTGGTCAATGAATAAATCGGTCTGGACCCAAAGTGCTGGTCTAGGAAGTGTTTGCACCAGAATCAGAATATAAAATGCAGTGCTGCCTCTACTGGGAAAGTCCTTCTGTGCAAACCTTGTGTGAGGCTCCTTAGCTCTCAGGATTCCAGTGGCAGACTATTGATAGATCATCTTCAATAGCTGCAGGAGTCTTCCCTTGATGTTGATTGCTCTCCTTATGTACATTGAGTTGGCCTATTCTTAGAGTATGCTGTGAGCATACTCTGTCTTCTTCACTGTAGATGGTCTTGATCATTAAAAGGATAAAGCTAAAGGAACAGACTTGATCTTGGGCCAGGGGCTGACACTTTTGGGAGGTTGTACAGAGCTGAATTCTTAACGAATGACAGGGTGGCCAGATGGGTAGATGGATGGATGGTTGGCTGGATGGGTAGATGGGTGGGTGGATGGGTGGATGGGTGGATGGATAGATGGCTTAATTCAAATTAGTTGAATTCAAATATTGAACAACTGTAGGCCAACTACGTAAGTGGGCTCCTTGTAAATTGGGTCGGAAGAATCTTTAAAGAGAACAAATGAGAAGTTCTGAGCAAATCCTACAGAAGGGTAGTGTTACAGAGAGGGTGTCCTGGCTGGTCATCACCTGAGTGAGTACGCAGCACAAGGACTGCTTCCTGGGTCCTCTGCCCTGGTGTGGACGCCACGGCTGACGGCAGCTGGTGGTGACCCGCTGCCGCGGAGGACAGCAGGAGAAGCGCCGCGGCAGCGGCAACGGAGGCACCTAACGAACATGTAATTCTCTTCTCACTTCATGCGTCCTTCTCCATCTGACATGGCAGGTGTGTGAGGAAGAATGGTGTGTGAATCGACTTGGAGAGGATCAGTGACACGGCAGAGAGCCGGGGCCGCGCCCCGAGCCATTGATCGCCTCCGAATCAATTTGCACGCCGCTCCCTCGTAGGTCACCTGCCATTTCAGACAGGGAAGGGAACAGTGAAGTGAGAAGGAAATTACACCGGGAAGTCCGGGGACCCTCTCGTGAACATGGGGGCCAGCCTTCCACGGCCCTCCCCTCGCCAGCGCTCCCCACCCAGTCTCTCTCGCTTTGCTCACCTGGTCCTGGAGGCAGGAGAAGCTGAGGGTGGTAGCAAAACCGGGCCATTCTAAAAATCTATCAGCCTTGAGCTCACCTCTGGGGTTTGGGCTGCCACAGTCATATCCTAAGAGCTATTTCAGAAAACCCAAATTGCCAACAGTAATAATCTCTCCGCCACGGGACTGGTTTTCATTTGTGCCTCTCAATGCACTTCACAATTAATTCTCACCAACCTCTGCCTCCCACGAGTCAGGAGCCCAAGGGGAGCCCAAGGAAAGGCTTGGAAACTTCATGGATCTCCCATGGAGAGAACAAAGGCCTTCCTCACTGGGAAGAGGAAGCAAGGAGGCCAAAGTCTTCCTGAAGGAGCCAATGACAGCACTCTTCTCTTTTGTGGAGAGAGAAGGGAAGGCGGTCCAGAGTGTAGAGGAGCCAGACATGTCCAATATCCTCACATGAGGCAAGAGACAACTAAGCACTTCCCGTAGCCAGAAGCCTGGCTGACAAACAACCGCCGAGGACGCCATCCCCTCAGACACGATTCTGGGGGCGCACTGTCTTCTCTGCGGTGATGGGGAGAGCTGCACCTGTGGCTGCCTTTGCTAGGTCACAAGGGTCCCTGTAAACAATGTGGAAAAAATAACCTGTCTAAAAGTGCTCAGCACAATGCAAAAGTACACTGAGTGGATACTCAGTAGCTGGACACTGTTACGAATCTACTGCCAAGGGGACTCCATCCCCTTTCCCAAATGGAAGGTGCAGATTATAAGCATAACCATGTCTATGCACTCTGTATTAAAAGAGCCCACCAACTCTCCTAATCAATCAAATGGGCCAAATGTTTTCAGAATGTGTCTGTATTGTAGAGGCATTTTTCTTGTTATTTCCTAAATAGTGCAGGATAACTATTTACCTAGCATTTATGTTATACTGGATAATCTAAATGCTTTAGTGTATATGAATGTCTATGCGCAGGATATATGCAAATATGATGCCATTGTATTTTTGTATCCACAGGAGTTCCTGGAACCAATCCTATGCTGAGACTGAGGGATAACTGTACATTCCAGTTGGCTGGGCAGCTTGTTCCAGGACATAGGCTTCTTACTATTTCTAAATCTTTCTATGTGTCTTGGACCTTAGAGACGGTCTAAGGCAGGAACAGAGAAGATACAAAGATACACCTACTTTGAATTCTAAAGAGGAAATGCAGGAGGAACTAACCTAGTTCACGCTTCATGCTGAGTTTCTTTGCTTGTTTGGTTTTGCTTTTGTTGTTGTTGTTGGTTTTTTTTCTTTCTGTTTTCTGGATATACCTATATAGTCTTTCCTTACTACAAAGCGGATGCTGGTTGTTTTCTTGCCACCCTGCCTGGTTTCTCTTGCCCAGTCTCAGAGCTTCACCAAAGATCCAGGACCAAGATTAAGTTGAAGCCTCACAGTTTTCAGCATTAGTGTTTGAGGAATGACAAAACTACAGTAGAGAAGAAGTGGTGGCTTGCTGGCTTCCTATATCAGACCCCATGCTTGATGCTGTTGGCTGAACCAGGGGTCCTGAAAGCTCAGGGTACACACGCAGCGGGACAGGAATGTGCATGTTCACGCACAGCCTTGCCTCTTCTCAGCCCCAGGCTCAGCTTCCAGCCCTGCTGCGTTCTCTCCTTCTAGGTAAGGCTGCCCCTGTTCTCAGGACCCTGTGTTCCTATTTAGCGTGCACATTGAATCTTCCTTATGACCAGGATAGACTCAACCCCCTAAGGTTGGCCTTCCTGCCTCCACTCCTACCAGCCCAACTGTGGGGTGCAGGTCTTCCATCCTCACTTCCTGGGAGCCCTGCAGAGCACTCCTGGATAAATAAAGAACACAGCTGGAGTTCCGTTCAATTCAGTGCCAGGCCAGGGTGGTGGGATCACAAAAAGGACGCTGGTGTGGTCCCTGCCTGCCTGGAGGAGCCCCACTGGCCTAGCATATAAGTACGCGCTGGACCTTGGCCAGACCTGCTCTCCTGGGGCTGTGCAGGCAGGGTCTGCCCACAGTGCTCGATTTTGTAAATATTTCACAGAATCATAACTTTGGAGAACTGGAAGTAGCTTACATCTAACCAATTCTAATTTGTTAACTGTTGTTTTTTTTTTCCCCTTAAATTCATTGGGATGATTTGGACCCATACTAGAAGACAGAGTTGGATGTTTCAGAGAGGAATATGGGTTAGAAGGAAGTGGGGTGTCATTTCTGAGTACTTCAACTCTATTAGCTTCTAAAATAAGCCAGAAGGTAGAGGTTTCTTTTCTGTTTATCTTTCCCAGCTGAGGATTTTTTCTGAAACAAAAATCATGGTAAGAGGAGACTGACCTGGGCCAGTGAGATAGCTCAGTGGACCAAGGGCCTGCTTACAGGGACCATGCTTCGATACTGGTTGGACCCATCCCTGAGCTTGGTGAGCCCATGACAGTCTGGGCATGGTGGCGCACATCTGTAATCCCAGCATTGGAGAGGCTGAAAACAGGGCAATCACTATGAGTTCAAGCTGTGTAGTGAGACTCTGTACTAAATACATTAAAAAAATTAATAAATAAAAATAAAAAAAGTGGAAGTTGGCTAAAATACAAAAGCTTCGCTAGCTGAACAAGATGATTCAAACTAGAAAAACCTCTCTACTTAACTAAATGTCATATGGAATATGGTTTCAGTTCCATTTCTGTGACTTGTCAGATGGTCCATGACTCAGGGCCCCAGAGGGCAAGCATCTGGCATGTTTATTACTTAACTTTGGTGTAAGCAACAATTGCACATGATAAATGTCACAGACACTTTTTATTAAATATTATCTTTAAATCATTCAATGATTTAGCTTTGAACAAGTAATATGTCTATGGTACAAAAGTCCAAAGACATCAGGAGCTAACTTCCTACCCTTGCATGCTACCCGTTTCCTTAGGTCTCCTGGGCTGAAGGCATGGAATATGCATGTGAGTTTCCAGAGATACAGTCCATGTGTGTCCAAGCACTGGGTATATATTAATAAGTATTCCCAATCATGATTATGTAGACATGCTTATTCATACATAGACAAATGTGTCCATTACCTTTCTTTTTTTTCCCACTGGCATCGGCTCAGTTGTCTTTATTAGAACTTGTATGTTTACACCATATAGACTACACAATGGAATGTACTAGTGCCAGGGCCTGTGCATGCGCAGGCAAGGTACAGAGGAAGAAAGTGGAGCCTGGAATCATGGCCTCTTGTGTTCTGTCCACACCAAGTGAGAGCAGAGACCTCTGCCCAGGAGACAGGTGCACCTTCCTGGAGTGTGGCCATCCCAGCTACCCTAGATGCTGGAAAGTGGAAAGGAATTTGATTCCTTTAGGGACAGAAACAAAATGTAAACAGACTTTAGATTTATGCCAGGTGAGCAGGAGGTGATCCAAGGCCGGGAAGAAGCGGTGGCCCAGATAAGAGTGGGTCAGAGAACCAAACTGACTCTTCCAGAAGACACCTACAGTGCTACTATGTTCTCAGGCAGCATCCTACCATAAGCCACCCTTGTCTTCAACGTGGAGATTCTAAAACTGGAATGACAGGAGGGGCCTCCTCCCTTAGTTCCCTGTTCTTGGATTTGCCAGGGTGGGTGCCTATGCCTGCAGCTGCATGTGGGGGTCCACAGGGAGCTCTTCCTGAGATCCTGCCTGCCTGCCACAGTTTGTATATCACACACCTACTCTGACTGAGTGCATGTTGTCCTTAAGCTTTGCCTCTGACATCTCCATTTCCTTTTCCCTTTCTCCTTGTATGTGTGTTTACCTAAACTATGTGCCAAAACCTCATTACCTGTTTTGTTTTTGGTTAAAGATTCCTTTTCAGTTTTTTGGATCTAAAATCCAACTAAGTATATCGTCAAGTTTTAATAGTTCATGGTGGAATAGTGATTGGTATTGGAGGGACAGGCTTTGCAAGAGTCTTTATCTATTTCTGTGGTTGCACTGGAAAGCCATAGCAGATTTGAGATGTGGTTGAAGGCGAATTCTCCCCTGTGAGAGATGTCCCTAGTAAAGCCCTACCGCAAACCATAGCAGGTGTGGGAAAGCCTTCGCTCCTGCACCGCAACCTTTGGAAGTGGGACGTTTCCAGTGTGATGTTGGACACGATCAGTATCTGTTCCTGGGCCAGCAAGGACCTCTGACGCCTTCCCCTCATGACCTGTCCCGGCCACCCTGTGGGTCTCCTAATGGATCTTCAGGACTGTTGTGGTGTAGTAACTATCCCAACTCCACTTCCTAACGTTTAAGAACTTTAATTGAAAGTTTAAGTTGAAGGTGCTGTTTGTAGACCCAAGGAAAGCCCTGCCACGGTGACAAACGCTAGTGTGTTCTCTTAAGACAATGATGCTGCTCATTGAAGCTTCAGGATGCCCTGTTTTTTGCTTCTGTCTGGCTCTCTCTGCTGATCTGTCTTGGGGTTCTTCTTCCTCGGGCCCTGCCAACCTTTGCGGTCCCATGTAGTGATTTGGAGAAAGACACTGTTGCTTTGTTCTCTATAATACACACTCTCTGCACCATCTCTCCCCTCGTACCTCACATGAGTTTCAAGTGTTAGTGCTTTATGCTGGCTTATATCAAAAAAGAAAAAGAACAAACAAACAAACAAACAAAAGAACCAAACACCGGAATAGTAACGCAGTCGTCGCCAAGATGACCCCGATGTCCCCAGAGGATTGGAAACCCAGTTCGGCAGTTCTGCGCGCGGCGCCTCCGGGGCGCAGTGCCTGTCTCGGGCCACACGATGGCGCCCGCTTCCTGCGGACTTGGTCCACGACGGCGCTGCAGACAAAGGCGGGAGCTGGGCCTTCCCCACCGGGCGGTGGAGGCGGCGGGCGCCCCGGGTGGCCGCGACCGCCTCTGTGCGCCGAGCCCGGCAGCTGGCGCCTGAGCCTTTGTCCTGCGCTGCCTGCCCTTGTCCAGAGCACGAGGCGAGAGAACGGGTGCAGGCGGCGCCCGCGGCATCCGCAGGACCGTCCGGGCCGCGCGGGCTTGGGTGCGGGCCAGGCCGCTGGGGGCGCCGGGGCGGGCAGGACCCCGCCGCCTCCCGCCCCGCGGGCCAAGGATTTGCCCTAGCTTTCTTCTGCACGGTTCCCTCGGGAGGGGGGTAGAGGGCCCCGGTGTCCCGTGCAGAGGAGCTCCCGGGCCCAGGTTGGCTGCACCCAGTGGGTGCCGGGCTGTCCCAGCGGCTCTGCGGCCCCGGGAAACGCGCCTCCCGCCTCGCCCGCGGGTGCGGCGGTCCGCTGAGTGGCGGGAGAAGTGTTTGTACTCCTCCTATGGTAGGGTAGCCACTGGCCACACCTGACTGAAATGCATGCACTGTCCCTGGACTCAGGCAGCCACGTGCGGCCAGTGGCTAGCGTGTGGGGCCCTGCAGTGTTGGGGGCACGTTGGCCTGGGCAGCTGACTTCGGTTAATGCTACGGTGTTCTGAGGATTCTCATACAGCACAGGCCCGCTGCACCCGAATGGATGCCCGGAAGTGCCTTCAGGGAGAAAGAAAGGCAGTTTCTAAGCCCAGTGGGTGCAAGCCAGAGCTAGCCAAGTTTATTTTGGCTGTTTGGGGAGAGGGGCAGGGGTGCCATGAGGGGCTGAGGTCACGTGGGAAGGCTGGTGAAAAGGAATTCGGTCCTTGTAATATCTTGCTGTTCTTGTAAACAAGACTGCCGGATCTTTGATCTATCTTTAGAGAAACTTTGGGGCATAGTCACCGTCATCTATTAAGCAGCTAAGTATACACATCCTGCATGCTGGTTTTCTTGGGATAAGATAATCAGACCCAAGGATAACCTTGGCAGAACTTGGGATCTGGGGATCTGCTGCCATCCTGTGCGAGTGTGAGGAGGCGCAGAGGAGGGCCTCGCTCCGCCTTTCTGGACAATGTGCTGTGAAGCAAAGACGGTAGCACTGCGTGTTAGGAGGGCGAGCATCTGCGAGATGCGAGATAATCCTGGTAGAGACTGGGATGTTTTTCACGGACTGGAATGTGGTGGGTGGCAAATCTACTTTTCACTCATCATCAGAGTGAAAGTTGAGACTAAAATTCCCAGGTTACCAGGAGATCTATCAATGGGCTCTAGTCCATTACCTCAAGACTGGCTCGGCATGTCTTCTCCAGAATGCAAACTAATCAGCAGCTTCCATTTATTTTTATTAAAAAATAAACACATATACACTTCCTGTGGGCTCCCTAATGTAGCGTTTTGACCATTTCTAGTTAGCAACCCAATTAGGTGATTAATTTAAAAAATTGGAAGTGGATGCTCCCTTCTGACCTTCTGGATAACATGGTGTGTGGCAGTGGAAGGAAACACTAAGAAAAGAGACCTTGTGGTATCTGTGGACCCTTGTAGCTGCTCTTAAGTATCTAGGAGTAGACCTGTGTCCACTGACATCTTCTTTGATCTAGAGCTGATTGAGGTGTCCTGGCAAGACTGTTTGCCCACTGTGGGCACTCATAAATATTTGCACAACTGTATGTCCAAGCTATCCTTTCATACCTCCCATCCCTTTTGATTTTGCCCTCCCCCATCACCCAGATATTCCCAACCACAAATAAAGAACAAGGGGGAAAACAGTTAAGCATACCTAGGGCTTCGTCCAAACAAAAGAGGAAAGAGACTAAACAAACTCAAGGTTTTCTATTTCTCCCTGAGCCAAGTAATCCCTTTGATTACATCTAATACCTGCCAAAACCCAGATGGTGTGCCCACCCATCTCCCGTGTGATAATGCCACATTGTGAAATCTACCCATTAATATTAATTGTCAGCTAGAGAATCTATCTGAACTACTAAAGCTTGAGATTGCCTTGAGAAGGCAGGCCCTGCTTTAGCAGGGATTTTAAGATAATTCTCATTCTTTCATTCTGTATCTCACATATGTAGAATGTTAAATAATAGCCTGAGAATGCTTTTCTAATTTCAGCACATAGCTGCCTTTTACAATCCCAGCCTTAAACCACTGTTCATTTGGGGTCTACACCTGCTGACCAAAGTATTACCTTAAACTGCTGTGGGTTTGCTGGCGACATGGAGGCACATACTGTTCACCATATAGACAGAATCTTAACTCCCTGGGAGCTGTTTGAATTGAATGTGCCCTAGCACGCAACGCTTGACTATTTCTTTTTTCTTTTTCTCCATGTCTGTAATTGACTTTATAATCCTGGAAAAGTATTACAAAATCTCAGGTTTTTTCAATTATTGTACACGCCTTCCTGAAGTAGGAAGACAAAGGTAGAAGAGAAGGCCAGGGAAGAGAACCGGAAGTCCTAGCCGGGAAGCCCTGTGGTGGCACTGAGAGACCTCCAGGCTGCCACTCCTGGCTATACCCTGGCCTGTGATGTTTGATTTGGACAATGATCCTAGACCTGCCCCAGGCCGGCTCTCCAGTCCTCCCTGTGCTTCTGGATCCTTGCATTCAAATGTCTCAGTATTGCAATTTCTGCTGTGTTCACTGAACTTTTTTTTGAAAGCCACAAAATTTTAGAATCCATTTATGCCTGAAATAGATATGAAAATTTAATAGGTGTGAGATTGAGTCTTTCCTGCGCAGTCCCCCCCGCTTATTCTCCTGGGTGATTCTTCAGTTGCCTTTTGTCAGTTGCTCTGATGGCCAACACCTTAAACTATGAGGAAACGCAACATGCAGCCCCCACACCGGCTTTGTTTTTATCAGGAGCACACAGGGCTGGTGAGGCAGATTAATTTGATGTTCCAGGTTCCTTGTTCCAGGAGGTGGCTCTTCACCTGCCTTAAGCTTTCTTTCTTGGGCTGGGTGTCCAGCTGTGGCCAGAGCTGCCGCTGGGAGAGGTGACCAACTGGCTGGGGCGGAGGGATGCTGCGTACAGGAGAGCTGCAAGCGTTCTGTTCTTTGGGGGACATAAATGAGTGTTTACTTCAAAGTTCTGACAGTTCTTTTATTAGCAAATATTAATTTCAACTGTAAAAACCAGAAGACCTCCATGGTGCAGTGTGTTTAAATAGATACTGAGATAATTTGAACGGCACCTATTGGTATGTAAAGCAAGCTTCCTCATGAAAAGAAGCAACCGTGCAAGTGGCAGAAGCCAGTTTATACAGCTAAATATTTTGATTATTTAATTTATTGCCATTATTTTACAAAATATAAAAAAGGAATTGAATTGCAATTTCAGTCCCACTCCTGGCCAACTTCAGGATTATATTTATCTGAATGGAAAAAGATGAAGTGTGAGACAGCAAATGGCTTGTTATGCCACAGACAACAGGGGACCCTCAGCTTCCTCGTGGGCCAGCCTTCTGGGGACGTCAGCGAAGGCCTTATGCTCACGTGGGAAGACAGACCTGTGCAGGTGGGCAGGGCATCGTTCAAGGTGAGGCAGCCTGCTTCTCCTTGCTGGTGGGTATTCTGCAGGTTGTTTCTCGGGCCTTCTTCAGGGTCAGTGTCGGAGTCTGGCCCTTCTGCCCACGCTCCTTTCCCTGGAAGGCTTCGCTCTTGGCCAGAGATGGGGACAGGTTTTTATAAAGGCACTCAGAAGGCAGAAATTAGAGCTTTTAAACTGAAGGTGAATCACAAAGCCTATTTCTGCCTTCAGTGCTTCTGTTCAGCCATTAAAAAGACCAAAATTAACTTTTAAATACAACCATTCTTTGTACAAATAAAGTGGGAGGTACGCCGAGTCATGCTGTGAAACAGAAGTGCTTCTGGAGAATTTATGTTTCACGTGTATATGTTTTTAAATGACCAAAAATCAGGACATTATGGGGCTTGAAAGAATTTGAGGCTTGAAAGAATTTGCTAGTAGGACCAGAGCTTCATGTTCTAAGCTTAGCTCTGAGAAAATTTTAATAACTGGTTTGGAGACCATTGAAAAATACACTTAATTATAGCAAGGCAGCACAAGATGATGTTTATACCACCCCATTCCTATCAGAAGAAATACAACAAAAATATAAAGCAAGCAAGCCAAAATCAATATGGAAAGAGATGAAAGTATACTTAATTGAAAACAGAATATGTGAAAACACTATAAAAGTTGTAAAGCATCGCCACATAGAAAATAATATATTCCTATTATCTCTAAGTCTCAGAAGAAAGCATAGCTTGAGTGTAACTATTCCTAATACGCTGAGCTTTCTGATGCTTCGTGTATTTATATGCTCAAGTAGTAAGGCAGTGAGTCATTTTAAACCTCTGTGTAAAGCAGTTTCTACCTTCCTTTTATTCTGTGCTGCCTCAAAGGAATCTCCAGGTACCTGCAAACATCTCAAATGTTCCTCAGGAGAAATCTAGATGGGAAGGCCAAAACAGAATTCTCAGTAGTACCCACTAAATGTGAGCTGTCAGGAAACAGTGTGGCTCTCCATAAGGTCACCTGGAAATGTGGTGTGGGGACGCATTAGAGGCGTTCTTATTTATGAGCCCATGAGTGTCACTTAAGGGCTCTCCCCTCCCAGCCAGTTTGTTGAGTGTCCCTTGTGGAGGTCACCAATGTCAAGACCAGGCTAATGCTTGCCCACTTACATGTTTCCCAAAAGCCTGGGCTCAAGAAGCCAAACTAAATGTCCCGGAGACCCTAGTCACTGAAATTGTTGCTTACAGTTTTTACTCAGAAGGGAGGACTGCTGGCAACTTGGGCTCGAGGACTCCATCCCCTCAGCGTGGTGCTGTTGGTATGTTTTTAGAAACACAAATGAAAAGAGATCTCTTTGGTCTCTAATCCTTAGTATCTGAAATCAAGTTTCCTTTTCCATGAATACACTTGGGAGGGGGTTGAAAATAACATAGTTCTTCCAAAATTGGAAAAACAAACAGACATTAAACAGACTTTTCTATTTCATCACCTAGAACCATGACATTTTTAATTGGTCAGCAGAAAGTTATTTAAAAATAATGGTCAGGACAAAATAAACGTAATTTGATAGCCTGTTAGCAAGTCCTTTTACTTACTGCAAGTACAACATTTTCTAATTTTCCCTTTGATTGTAAATAGAAATCTAGTTTATTAAGCAGATACGTAGATTATTAATAAATAAACCAGTTGATGCCTGTAAAGCACTTTGAGGGTGAAGAGCTCCTACTAAATGGCAAGTATTATTATTTTTATTGCAAGCTAATGGGAGGAAACTAAGCTAATGAATGCTTACAGAACTTGGAAGTAGTCAATGCGCTCCAATTGCTGCACACTGTAAACGATTAAACGTGTTTCTTAGAGATGCTTTCACATCTTAAGCTGATACTTTCTAATTTTTGCCAAGGATGAAAATCAGCGCTTATGGGTCTGTAATTTAAGTGAGACTAACTCAAGGGAATAATAAGTTTTTATATTTAACTAGAAGTTGGCTACAAGATAAAACAATTTTAGAAGTACAGCTAGCAAGGAGAGGGAGAGAGAGAGAGAGAGAGAGAGAGAGAACCAAGACTAATTTTATAAATTAAATCTTCACCAAGCATATAGCTATTTATCACTTACCTTGAAGAACATCACATCCATGAACCAATCTACACTACCCTAACTATATAATGCGGGGGGTGAAGGGTGGGGCAAGCTGAGTCTGAAAGTTTTCTTCTGTTATGATGCTTCTGTACTGAGCCTTGAAATTGTGGTACATGAAATATAAGTTGATTGAATTTTTACTGATATTTGAAGTATGAAGCCTTTATATAAACACAAGGGTGAGTCACAGTGGAATGATTAGAAATGGATGTAAGGATTTAAGTGTGATTTTCCTAGCATGTTTCTAATGTCAGAACATAAGCATCTAATTTTGATGGACATATCATATATTTTTATGTTTTTATAAAATTTGTTACAGCACATGCAAGTATGTGGTCATATAAGATCTCTGCTTTTCTTTTATTGAGAGAATTTACATAAATTTACATAATTTAAAAGAGAAACAGATAACAATGGTAAATATTATAATAGAAACTACTTTGTTGGAATCTCACAAATAAGCACTACTTTAGCTAAACCTTGCATGAGAAATTCACAAGTGATGAGGTTTTCCTCACTGAAAATGTCACAGCAGTCTGCATTTTCAAGAGAAGTGGGTCCGCCCTATGATCACAGCAAAGATGTGAAGAGAAGAAAACATTTAAAGACAATTGTTACC
>PVKA01031777.1:0-25913 GCA_004027165.1 Ctenomys sociabilis | reverse complement strand
CTGTTTGATTGGAGAATTTTAATGTTTTTCATTTATCATTGTAAAACCAAGGACAATTTTATAACTTTTTTGTACGTAGCTGTTACATGTAGGGCAATCTGTCTTTAAGTAGGAGTAAATTACTCTTTAAAAAGAATTCCTAGATAGTTTTCCCTTTAAGTCAAGTGTCTTGTTGTTTAAATAAACTTCTTGTTTAAAAAATAAATAAATAAATAAATAAATTATAAACACTTGTATAGGTAGAAAGTAAAATATTAAAAAAGATTCCAAAACTACAGCAGCTACAGATAAACCAGCAAATATACAGATAAGCTGCTAGCTGAATTCGTAATTTTCCAAGAAAAAAAGCACCACAGGCTGATTATGTCATATCTAATCTTTTTTTGTTTTTTTTTTTTTTTGGCAGAACCAGAGATTGAACCCAGGCCCTTGCGCTTGCCACGGAAGTGCTTATTCCACTGAGCCATCTCCCCGGCCCCCATATCTAACCTTTTGATTACAATTTTAGATTTCTCAGAAAACTAGAAATAAATGAATATAATTTGCCAAGGAAAACAAAAAAGTACAATTATTTCAGTACTTTCACTAGTCATTAAATCCAAAAGAGCCTCTGGGCTGGAAAGGTAGCTCAGTGGTGTAAAGTGCCTGCTTAGGCAAGTTTAGGCAAGCCTGGGGACTATGGTTTGATCCCTGGCACCACATACTAACTACACCAGCCCTGCCCCCACAAAAAAAAATGGAAAAGAGCCGGTGTGGTAGAATACAGTGTAATCCCAACACTTCAGACATCAAGCAGGAGGATCACCTTGAGTTCAAAGCCAGCATGCACTACAATGAGTTCAAGGACTATAAAGCAAGAGCTTGTCTCTAAAAAGGAGAAGAAAAAAAAACACACACACGCCTACATCAGTCTGTAAGCGAAAATTACTAGGCTTTTGTGTATTACAAAAGTCAGATGTCTCTGAACACCAAATTAAACATTTCCTGAAGAATGTACCTCAATCCTGCAGTAATGAAATACTGTCGGTGCACAGGGTGTACATGAACAGTTCTTATCTTTGTCATAGAAGAGCTAATAAGTTTCTCATAAGACGTTCCAGATGTGCGTCTATCCACCAGTGACAGGGTGCCATCCCAGTGTCCTACTAGTAAAGTTGCAGCATCCTCTGTCAAGAAGTCAAAGGAGGAAAAGCTCTTGCTTTCATTTCTGTACACCTAAGGGAGTAAGTAACAATGAGCTGTTATGATACTTTTTCCTTAAGAAAATTCAATGCATAAATTCTTGGTAAAAGGGTTATAAAGTACTCTGCCCAAACCACTTAACTTACCTTCCCATCGTCCATGCAGGAAGCACAGAGAGAAGCGGAAACCAAGGCAGTGCTCAGCTGTGAGGCTTACCTCCAATGAAATGCCCCATTTACTCATGTCAGGGTGATATCCTAAACCTCAAAACCAGTAACCCCTCTGTTCCAGACATATCCTATGAAACTTACTTAGAAATGAACTGAGTCTAAATTCCATCCATTTGAAGTTATGTCTTAATATACCATATAACTTTGCTAACTAAGTCCAAGATACCTTGTTGAATATTCATCTGTTCTAGTAGTGGAGTAACAGATTAAAATTCTCAAGGCTGGGTATGTAGCTCAGTGGCATAGTGCCTGTCTGGCAAGTGTTAGGTCCTGAGTTTGATTCCCAGTAACCACCCCCACACATACAAAAAAAAAAAATCTCTTGGAAAGTTAATCAGGCTGCATCTATCAAAATATTTAATGCTTGCAGGCTTTTACCTAATAATTTCACTAAAAGAAATAAAGATATCTGGGGCCAGGGAGATGGCTCAGTGGAATAAGTGCTTCCCTGGCAAGCACAAGGGCCTGAGTTCAATCTCTGGTTCCACAAAAATAAATAAATAAAGATATCTACTGTAAGAAAACTTATAATAGAAACAAAAAACTGCCAAGACAGATCTGATCAAATGAATATATTTACCCTGAAATAACATGTAATGTTAAAAAGAATGAGGCAATGTGGTTTTACTACCTCTCTAAGATATACACAAAGATTAAAATCTATATATTTTAAAAAGTTCATGGCAGGCCGGGAGAGATAGCTGACTGACATAACCACCTGTCTGGCAAGTGCAAAGTCCTGAGTTTGGTCCCCAGTACCAAAAGACCAAAAGTTCAGGGCAACCCAGTTGAATCTTTCTTCTGTCCCTCTCTGACAGAAGCTTTCTTTCCCTCAATAAATAAATATATTCCACTCTTAACCTCCATCATTGTTCCTAAAATTCATTCTTCAGTTTTAGAGAACATAAACTTGTCCCAGCTATCTTTCAGGTTGGGAGTTTCCCTTACATCAGTAGCTGGGGAAAGCAGAAAGCCATCTGTGTTTTCACCCACTTGAAAGATGAAAGGTAAGGTGCTCCAAAGCAGCAATAGCTGCCTTTAACAGTTCCTATGACAGGGAAATAGAAAGAATTAACTGATACAGATGCAAGATTGAAAACCTCCTTGGTACAGATGAGGAAGAAAACAGCAATGCTGAAGACATATGAACTGATAATCTGGCTGTTATTCACGCACTGTTCGCTCATCTGTTTGGGTTTCGGTTTTTTTTTTTTGTTTTGTTTTGTTTTTTGGCAGAACCAGGCATTGCCAGGGAAGCACTTATTCTACTGAGCTATCTATCTCTCTGGCCCCTTATACCATCTGAATGACTATTAATGAACATCATGCATTTCCTGGTCACCACAGATTTAAGCAGTATTTTATAAGTAAGTCTTCAAAATATGGTGTAAAAATACATGTCTGGGGCCTTCCACCACAACAATCATTGAAGAACAGTAGCCACGGCTGTCCCATGGCTGTGGGCCTCAACAAGGGCCACAAGTTGACTGGGAATGTGAGCAAACTGAAGCACAGCCACCATTGCGGATGCCTCACCAAACACACCAAGTTCATGTGGGACATGATCCAGGAGGTGTGTGGCTTCACCCCCTACAAGCGGCATGTCACAGAGCTGCTCAAGGTCTCCAAGGACAAATGTATCCTCAAGTTTATCAAGAAAAGGATGGGGATGCACAACCATGCCAAGAGGAAGCGTGAGGAGCTGAGCAACGTGCTGGCTGCCATGAGGAAGGCAGTGCCAAGAAGGACTGACCCTCTAGAATAAAGCTTCGCAGAAAGTTAAAAAAAAAATTATATCTATCTGAGTAAGGAGCTAGGGATACAGCTCAATGGCCTAAGTGCCCTGCCTAGCAAGCACAAGATCTTCAATTCGATCCCTGGTATCGCAAAAAAGATAGGTGAAAACAATAAAATAGGAAGAAAAAAAATAAGATAGATAGAAAGATAGATAGACAGACAGACAGACAGACAGACAGACACAGACAGACAGACAGACACCAAGACATATACTTTCTGTTTAGAAAGTAATCCTGGAACGAAGCCACCATGTCTTTAAATAACAATTTTAAAATAAGCTTTTGCTACTTCTATGCACTTACTATATTTTACATACAGCCCAAGATAATTTCTCTCTGCTCAAGCAAGCCATCCTGTGCCCTCAGGAAGAGTTTTCCCCACCCGCCAAAACCTCAGACCTGAAGTAGTGACAAGGATCTCAGACCCCAGCACTGGGGAAGCTGAAAACAAGATCACTATGAGTCCAAGCTGCATAGTGAGACCCTGCACCAAATACATAACAACAATAAAAATAAAATATTTCTGAAAATAATTAATATAGTGGCATACACCTTTAGTCCCAGCTACACAGGAAACTAAGGCAGGAAAATTTTCTGGTTTTTTTTTTTTTAACGTATTTAGTACAGAGTCTCACTACACACACCGGACTTGTGATTCTCTTGTTTTCAGTCTCCCAAGCTCTGGGATTACAGGAGCACACCACCATGCCCAGTCTCAATTGCCTTCTCAACGCGCCCTTGGGATGGGGCCTACATGGCACACCAGGGATCAAACCCCGGTCCCTGTGTCTGCCTAAGCAGGCACTTTAATCCACTGAGCTATGTGGCCAGCCCTAGAAGGAAAATTGTTGAGGCCACAACCAAGAATGACCCTACCCCAAGAGTACACTACATAAGCAGGCATTATCCTAATACTTAATTCATTTAATCCTTGTGTCAACATAGGGCAGCTATCATGACTATCCCACTTCACAACTAAGGAAATAGAGGCATAAAGAGGTAAAGTAATTTGTCAGGGTCACACAACTAGCAACAGATGAACTGGCCTAATACCTGAACTCAACCCAACACTGTACCCCTTCCACCAATATAACTGATCTGATTATAATCACTCTTGTGGCATCTTATGGAGAATCCAGAATCTCATCTGACATTGGGATGTAAACATGTAACCATTTACCTCATCAAAGACAGCCCTGGAGAAATCCCCGCATCGCAATGTGCCATCGTAGCTCAGGGACAGGAGGTGGACAGGGTTGGCAGGTGAGAAGTAAAGACAGCTAACAGGCTGACTATGAGGATAGAAAACATATGTCCCATCTTCTTTATGTTGCTGACTCTGAAAGAGATCCAAAGATGACATCATTAAGGTATTCACAGATGCCAGGGAGATGGCTCATTGGAAGCCATGGAGGTATTCACAGAGATCACATCCAGTCTTTTTTATAACTATACCTACTCTCACATTTTAAAACTAACTTCACATTGATGTGAAATTTTTTCTCTAACTTTCAGTCCAACAATAAGTCACATTTAATGTCCAAATTTTTGCAACCAACAAACTAGTATTTTTTTATATAGTCAAAAAATAAAGAAATAAATAAATCACTGTGATCTGTGTACAACAACATACACTTTTAGTCCTAGCTATTCAGGAAGCTGAGGCAGGATGACCACTGAGCCCTGGAGTTCAAGGCCAGCCCAAGCAACCCCTTTCAAAAACTACATAATAAAATAAATCACTGTTTACTTTGACCTCACATGATGAAATCCTTAAGAAATGAAAAAATTCACTTTTTATTTCAAATGTGGCATAATTTCTTACAGAAAATTTATCAATATCATTACCACTTTGCTTCCTAAGATTTAGGCTTCTATATACCAACATATTATTCTCAGTATCATTTTTCTCTTTTTCTTTTCCTGAGACACAATCTCATTACATCACCCAGGCTGGCTTTGAATTCATAACCCTCATACCTCAGTTTCACAAGTACCTGGGATTAGAGGCATACAGTACCAGTGCCTAGAAGCAGTACAAAGTGACTGTTTTAGCACTCTGGCCTCTAAATACACTATGAAAGTGCATGTATTTGAACTTCATATTAATATTACCATTTTTATCCATTCTACAATTGGATAATCAACTCCTAAAAGTCAAGTTTTATTTTTTTTATTTATTTATTTTGGTGGAACCGGGTTTGAAAGTTAAGTTTTAGATTTGGACAAATCAGAGCAGCTATCATCTATCTCTATATCTGGATTAATCTACTATGAAATAGCCAAGCAATTTTCCTTTTTTCTTTTTATTATAAGCTTAAGAGAAATATTTTTAGAAGATAAAAAGGAAAAGGAAAAAATTACAATGACACTATTTTTTGGTACAAAAAGGTCAACGTCTCACATTAGGCAAATGCTGTCACTGAACTAGGTTTCCAGCCATGTTTTTGTTTTTATTCCAACCCTAACCTTCATTCGGCCCTTTTTAAGTTTTATTTTTATTCTGACCTTAGGATCTTGCTAAGTTGTCCATGCTGGGTTCAAACTTGCAACCCACTTCAAGAGCATCAGCATCCCAGAGTGCTGGGATTTGTATCATGCACAGTCATACCTGGCTTCATGCACTCTTCCAGCTATACAGAGGTAATAGTGGTTATCATTTCAGCATTTTGTTCATAGCAGTCTTTTTCTAAGAAAACAAAACTATACACAACTCAAAAGATACAGGAATATGCAAAAATGAGATTTTTTGGTTTTTGTCTTTGCAGTCCTAGGAATGGAAGACAGAGATTCACACATGCTAGGGAAATACTCTACCATTGAGTTGTACCCCTAACCCCCCAAACTTAAAGTTGGTGGTTGCTGTTTTAAGACAGAGCCTTGTTTCATATTTCTGGCTTTGAACTCACCATGTAGCCCAGACAAACTCCTCCTGCTTCAGCTTCGCAAAGCAATAAAACTGCAGGCTCCACTATGAGATAACATTTCTAAGCTATTTTTGCAGTACTGAGGATTGAACCCAGAGCCTTGTGTATGCTAGGTAAATACTCTAATCCTTGGCTACAGTTCTAGCCCAAAAGCTTTAAAAACATTCTATAAATTTCCAAAACAAGGATATATATTCTAAATAAATATATTATTCAAAACTAAATAAATATATTATTCAAAACCCAAAACTAACCAAAAATTAACATGAAAATATTGAGACATTGTTACATATACCTATATAGGCAGAATGACAGTGAAAGAGAAGAAGCTTAGAAAAAGTAAGACTATGTTATATATGCCTTTTTTTTTTCCCCCAGAACCAGGGATTGAACTCAGGCCCTTGCACTTGCCAGGCAAGCACTTATTCTATGATCCATCTCTCAGCCCTTATATATGCCATTTTTAACAGTATTAAATTTAACTATACTTCAGCCAGGGTCAGTAGCATATGCTTATAATCCAAGCACTTGGGAGGCCAAGGCAGGAGGATCATTAGCCCAGAAGTTAAAGACCAGGCTGAGCCATAGAGCAAGACTCCATCACCCTCCCATCCCCCACCCCTCCTCACCCTCGCCAAAAAATACAAAGCAGAGTACAATGGCATGAGTCTCTAATCCCAGCTACTGATGAGGCTGAGGCAAAAGGAGAGCAAGTTCAAAACCAACTTGGACCACTCAGAGAGACCCTGTCTCAAAAAATATAACAAAGGGCTGGAGATGCAGCTTAGTCGTAGAACACTTGCCTAGCATGCCTAAGGTCCTAGTTCCTTAGCCAGTACTGCAAGAAAAAAAAAGGTGGAGGAGAAAAGATGGTGTTTGTTTGTAATCCTAGTACTTTGGGAGGCCAAAGCAAGAGGACTGCCACAAGTTTCAGGCCAGCCAGAGCTACATAGTAAATTCAAAACCAACTTGATACCCTGTCTCAAAGGAAAAAAAAAAAAAAGAGTTAACCATTAAAGGATTTCACTAGACTAAGAAATAAAGGAGAGACTCAATTTAAAAGTCTTTTGAGGGCCTGTGAAGATGGATCAGGGGAATAAGTGCTTCCCCAGCAAAGGCCTAAGTTCAATTCCCAGTTCCGTAAAAAATATAAAATAAAAAATAAGTCTTTTGATGGCTTCCTGTAGCTTTTAGAATAAATTCAAAAAAGTTTAGATGGTAAACATCTGATCTCAGCCCATATCTGCAACTTCCTCCTACTCCATTCACTATCTCACTATTCCCGTCCCTTCATGCTCTCCCTTTTTTGGGGGGTTGCTTGAGTGCTACCTCATCGGTCCTTTTATTTTTTTACTTTGAGACAAGGTCTCACCAAGTCACAAAACTACCCTAGGTTTGAATTTGTAGTTCTGCCTCACCCTGCCAGAGAGTTGAGTTATAGGCATATGCCACCAGGCTCCACTTCCTTTAGGTCTTGAATATATCAAATAGGCACCTTCCTGTTAAAGTCCTTGACATGCCATTCCCCTGTCTTAAATGTTCTTCCCCCTTTTTTGTTTCACTCCTACTTCACTCTTTGAAATCCCAAATCAGTTCTTGCTTCCGCAGGAAAGCATTTGCCAATCCTTCAAATTAGATCAACCCCCACCATTGCTTTTGAAACACTATTTTCTTTTCTTTTACTCACTGCACTTATCAAGTATGTGATACAGGAAAATGCATATCCAAACTACACTGAAATTGCATCAACCCAGTGATGGCTATTACCAAGAACAGAAAACCAGTGAATGCTGGCAAAAACGAGTGGGGAGACTGTATCCTTCTACAGTACCGGTGGGAATATAAATTAGTACAGCCACTACAGAAAAACAGGGTCCTGAAAACACTAGAAATCTACCACTTGATCCAGCTATACTATCCCTCTAATATACTGGAAGGAATTAGTACACTACAGGATACCTGCACAGCCACATGTATTGAGTCACAATTCACAATAACCAAGATACAGAACCAGCCTCAGTGCCTGTCAACGGATGAATGGATAAGAGAAAAATATGGCATATGCCCAATGGAGTATCCATCAGCCACAAGGAAGAATGAAATTCTGAGGGGGCGGCGAGACAGTTCAATAGAATAAGTGCTTGCCTGGCAAGTATAAGGCCCTGAGTTCAATCCCTGGTTCCTCAAAAAAAAAAAAAAAGAATGAAATTCTCTCCTTTGCAAGAAAAGGGATAGATACAGATAGATGATGTGCAAAATGAGCAAGGTTTGGAAAGATAAATATTGTATGTTGGCTCTACTACATGAAATCTTAAAAAAAAAGAAATCACAGGAAAAGGGGACTATGGATATAACTCAGTAGCATAAGTGCGTACCTGGCAAGCATAAGATCCTGAGTTCTATCCCCAGTACAAAAAAAAAAAAAAAAAAAAAAAAGTAGGAATAGTAGAAAGGAGCAGGAGAATGGTGTCTTTCTTACTTTTTACTTGTTGCTGGGACAAATACCCAACACTCAAAATGAAGGAAGGAAAAGTTTTTAGCTCACAGTTACTGGAGGTTTCAATCCACATTCAGCTGGGTCCGAAGCAGGGCAGCACATAGCAGAAAGCAACCTTTCATGGTGGTGGCAAAGACAAGAACAAAAGGAGGAGCAGCAGCAGCTCAAGCAGGTAACTTCTCCACCCACCTTATACTGAAAATCAAATTACCTGCCCCAGGGCAGGTGCAGCATCCATACCCACAGTAATCAACCACAAACTCCAGAAGCCACCCCAAGACTACAGGAGGCTTTGGGGGGACACCCATGCACAAACCATACAGGTGGAGAATGAGGAAGGGTTATAAGGGAGGTGGATATGAGCAAATATCACATATACACTGAAACCCAACCTCCAAACACTATGAACTAGCTTGGAGGATGGGAAAAGAGGTGGAGGTAAAAATAATCAAAATATGTGCATATAGGAATCTGCCAAAATAAAACACATTAACTGGGGGCTGGGGAGATGGCTCAGTAGAATAAGTGCTTCCTGGCCTGAGTTCAATCCCCAATTCTACAAAAAAAAACTGAATTAGATAAAAATTCCTAACACAGCCTATTTTTAAGAATTGATAAACTAGGGCCAGCAACATAGCTCAGGGGACCTAAATGCACCTCATTAGGCAAGCACAGGGACTACATTTCAGTCTCAGGCACCATATATAGAACCAGCCCTGCCCTCAGAGCATGCTGAGCCAGCCAGCGTCCAGGGCTTTGTGGTGCACACCTGTAATCCCAGCACTGGGGAGGCTGAAAACAGGAGGATCACTACAAGTCCAAGCTGCATAGTGAGATCCTGCAACAACTAAATATATTCATAAATAAATAAATAAATAAAACCTTATTGGCCAGGGAGATAGCTCAGTGGAATAAGTGCTTCCCTGGCCAGCACAAGGGCCTAAGTTCAATACCCAGTTCCACCAAAAAAAAAAAAAATGAACAGAGTTATTTAGGGATTGGGGAGATGGCTCAGTGAAATAAGCGCTTCCCTGGCAAGAGCAAGGGCCTGAGTTCAATCCCCGGTTCCGCAAAAAAAAAAAAAAAATTTATACACACACACACACACACGTTCATAGCAGCATTATTAAAAGTAGCCAGAAAGTTTTCATAATCCAGACACTATGATAAAGCAGAAAAATGGATTGCTACTCATCAATAAAAAACATTTAAAGCCAGAGTTCAATCCCAGGTTCCACCAAAAAAAAAAAAAAAAAAAGAATGAATGCTTGTTGTGGTGGCATACCCCTATAATGCTAGCACTCTAGGTGCTAAACAAGAGGATCACTGTGAATTCGAGGCTATCCTGGGCTATATAGTGAATTTAAAGCCTGAACTAAATACTGAAACCTTCAATCAGTCCAATCAAACAATGAGAAAGACTGATGCTACAGCACTGAGCAGCCTTGATGAAAGTGTTCAAAAACTGAATGATGGTAATTATACAACTCAGCATGTTTCTTGAAAAGCATCAAAATTATATACTTAGCTGGATATAGTGGCACATACCTAAAATCCCAGCCCTTGGGAGACTGAGGCAGGAGAATCCCTGCGAGCTTCATGTGACCCTTAGTCATCACATACTCTACATACAGTGACCTCGGCAAAATCCCCATGTATGTCTGCATCAGTCTTTGGGAAGACATCTAGACACAAGCTGTAATGGGATGAGCCCAGAACAGGCAAGATACTGATTTTAGATCTGCTAAATCTGCTAATAAAATAGATAAAGATCTCCTGGAAAACTAGAGGGTTGGTGGAAATACTACAGCCAGAAACACAGTAACATAGATTTTAATAGAGTCACCAAGATGGAAGAAAGGGACTTCACTATGGGCCTTCAATGCTACACAGTTCAGTCTACCCCAAAAAGATCTCCACTTGGCCAGGATAATTCCAATGTCTCCTTTTCAGTGTTCTTCAACAAGTAGAATCTACTGCTTCTACTTCTCTATCCTATACCTCCCTCTTCAATCTCCTAAAGTCTGTTTCCTTCCTTCCTTCAATGTTTACACTATTTCTTTCCTTACCTCGACATTTACACTGTTCTCATCAATAGTACCCTGTTTTTCAGAACCAAAGCTTTCCTCTGTTCCCATTCTTTAATTTTTCTGCATGAGATCTACAGCTCTTGGAACTCATCTCCTGGCTTCTAAACCATCAAACTCTTTTTATCTTCTTCCCATTTCTATTTGTATTTTTTGCTCAAACCTAATCCGACTCAAATCTTAGCAAAATGAAGAATTTACACACCCAAAAGAAAAAAAAATTGCTTTCTTGGTTTTTTTTTTTTTTTTTTTTGGTCTTTCTGAGACAGGTCTCATTATGCAGCTCAAGTTAGCCTTGAGTTCATTTTGTAGCCCAGACTGGTCTCAAACTAGCAATGTTCTTTCTGCCTCAGGCTCTGAAGTGCCAAAATTACAGGTGTGCCCCACCATACCCAGCCAAAAATTTGGTTTTTATCTTTTTTTTCACTTGAAAAAATTGTTTATTAACCAACAATTGTTAGTTATTAACAATTAACCATCAGCAGATTAAAGCACATGCTTAGGCAAACACAGTACCAGAAGTTCCATCCCTAGTGTACTGTGCTGGCCCCATCCCTAGGGCACACTGAGACAGCAACTGAGACTGGGCATGGTAGTGCATGCCTATAATCCCAGCACTTGTGAGGCTGAAAACAGGAAGATCACTACAAGTCTGATTTGTGTAGTGAGACCCTATACTAAATAAAATAGTAATTGTTTATTAATCCAAATCAGCTTCAACTCACCTTTGTTTCTCATCTCTGTTAAATGTGCTTATAGCGTTTTTATGTCTATGTTCTACTTCCTCAGAAAACAAATTTACAGAGCACTTACTTGATTTCTCTCAATTTTCTAACTTCTAAAGCCATTACTGAAGTATGTAATGCACAGTGAACAGAATGCAGTTAAGTTTTGGACTTATCAAAAGATGACCTGGGCCAAAAGATAACAGTCTGTGAAGTACCTACTTAGGCAAGGTTAGGCAAAGCACAGGGACTGAGGTTCAATCCCCAGCACCACATGCCACACCATCCCCACCCCCAGGGTGGGCTGAGCTGGCCACAAAAAAAAGATGACCTGGATCACTCTGAGCAGGTCCCTGAAGATAGTCTGATCCAGCTCAGAGACTGCTTAGTCCACTAATGCTGCTATAACAAATTACCAAACAGTAGAAATGTATTTCTCAATCCTGGGGACTAGAGAGTTCAAAATCAAGATGCTAGTTGATTCAGCATCTATGGAGGTCTAATTTCTCCTTTACAGAGGATACCTTCGAGTTGTATCCTCATTTGGTAGAAGGGGAAGGGATCTCTCTTGGGTTTCTTTCACATGGGGACAGTCCCCTTCATGAACTAATTACCTTCAAAGGCCACACACCTCCCAATACCATCACCTTAGGGAGTAGACATTCAACATATAAACTTTTGGGAGGATACTGCATAGCAGACCGTATTTTAAGCAAAACTAATTTTTTACATATTCACTTAAGTCTACTGGTAATTGATTTATGCCCAGATGGCCAAAGATATTCAAGCTAAAAATGTTAAAACTACTTTAAGTAAAAATTTCTATAAAACAAATTTAAATTCCTTCAGATTTCTTAAAATGAAATCACAAGCACTGTTTATAAATAAATGTTTCTAGGCTATTGCCTCTTAAGATTATTTGCTTCAAAGAACCCCTGCCCCCAAGCCCACCGAGCACGTGAGAATTTTCGTGACTCTTCTGGCCCCTGATCCACCTGAGTCCAGCCCGGTGAGTGTGTGGGAGAACTTTCAGCTTCCTTCCACGCGCAGGGTACCTCTGGCAAGCATCATCCGGAGCCCCCACCCCCAAGAGACCTCCGAGAGAATGAGAATTTCTGAGACTCTCTTGGCCCAATCCACCCCAGCCCAGGCCCCCCACTGCAACACCCCGGAGCTCCTGCCCCCAAGCCTGCCGAGCAAGTGAGAATTTTTGTAACTCTTCCAGCCCCTGATCCAGCCCGGTATGACCCAGTGAGCTGGTGGGAGAGCTAAGGTGCTCCCTGGTGCTCCCTGGGCCAAGAGCAAAACAGAGGGGAACCACAGGTTCACAGTTCGACCAGAAGGGCTGCAGCAAAAAGCAACTGACCACAATATCTAGATCCAGGCACAACTGAATAATCTCAAACTTAATAGATTGGCACCCGAATCTCATTATAAGGTTGTAACTGCACCAAAGTACACCAAAGGTCAGAGGTCAATGCTATACAAAATGACAAAGATATGGAGCAAAATGTAATCCCAGGCCTTGAGCCCACCAATAATAAGTGCAGAAGACACTATGTAACACAAATCTTAATGGACATGAAAAATCTAATATCCAAGACAAAAATCTTAATAGAAGACCTTAACACCCTTTTATCTCAAAAAGATAGGTCAACCAGACAAAAAAATCAGTAAAGAAGCAGCAGAACTTAACCAGAGCTTGGAACAAATGGACCTGGTAGACATATACAAAATGTTCCACCCAACCACACCTGAATACACATTTTTTTCAGCTGTACACAGGTCATTTTCTAAAATAGACCACATACTAGTACACAGGTCATGCTTAAGTATATGCAAAAAAACAAATTATCCCATGAATATCTGACCATAGTGAAATGAAACTGGGAATAAACAACAAAAGAAACCAGAAAAACCCACTAAATTCATGGAAATTAAACAATACCCTACTCAGCAATCAATGGGTCACAGATGAAATTAAACAACAAATTCAACAATATCTACAATTCAATGAAAATTCAACCACAACTTAGCGGAATTTATGGGATACAATGAAAGCAGTTCTCTGAGAGAAAATGATAGCTATGAACTCACACATTAGGAAAACAGAATTGGGAACAAATAAACACCCTAATGTTGCACCTCCGACATCTAGAAAAGGAAGAGCAAACCAAACCCAAAGCCTAAAGACAGGAAGAAATCATAAAGATTACAGCAGAAAATTCAAATGAGATGAAGAAAACAGTTCAAAGAATCAACGAATCAAAAAGCTAGTTCTTTTGAAAGACTAAATAAAATCGATAATCACCTAACTAATCTCATCAAAAAGAGGAAAGAAAAAGTTAAAATATAAGAAATAAGGAATAAAAAAGGTGAAATCACCACAGACCCAGTGGAAATTCAGAAGATTATCAATAACTACTTTGAGAATCTTTATGCTCAAATAATAGAAGATACAGAAGAAATGGACAGATTCCTCGAAAGGTACAAATTACCAAAACTGAATCAAGAAGATATAACAACTCTCAACAAGCCAGTAACAGCCAACGAAATACAAAACATAATAAAAAGCCTGCCAATAAAGAAAAGTCCAGGTCCTGATGGATTCACACCTAAATTCTAAAAGAAATTTATAGAAGATATAATCCCTACACTCCTCAAACTCTTCAATGAAATTGAAAAGGAAGTAGTCCTCCCAAAATCATTCCTGGAGGCCAGTATTATACTGATTCCAAAACCAGGGAAAGACACAACTAAAAAAGAGAACCACAGGCCAATCTCCCTCATGAACATACATGCAAAAATCCTCAATAAAATACTAACAAATAGAATACAGCAAATCATCAAGAATATCATACACCATGACCAGGTAGGATTCATCCCAGGGATTCAACAATGATTCAATATTCAAAAATCTATAAATGTAATACACTATATTAATAGACTGAAATCTAAAAACCACATGATCATCTCAATTGATGCAGAAAAAGCTTTTAACAAAGTCAAACACTCATTCATGTTCAAAGTCCTACAGAAAATTGAAATAGAAGGCCTCTACCTCAATTTGATAAAAGCCATCTATGACAACCCAATAGCTAATATAATTTTTTTTTTTTTTTTTTGTCTTTTTGAGACAGGGTCTCACTATGCAGTTCTGGTTGGCCTTAAGCTCACTTTGTGGCTCAGGCTGGTCTCGAACTCACAATAATCCTCCTGCCTCAGCCTCCCAAGTGCTGGGATTACAAGCATGCGCCACCATACCCGGCGCTAATATAATTCTAAACGGGGAAAAACTGAAATCTTTTACTCTTAGATCTGGTACAAGACAAGGATGTCCTCTATCACCTCTCTTATTCAATATAGTTTTGGAATCATTAGCTATAGCCATTAGACAAGAGGGAGAAATAAAAGGAATAAGAATAGGTAAAGAAGAAGCTAAATTATCACTATTTGCAGATGACATGATACTTTACTTGGAAGACCCAAAAAACTCCAAGAAGCTACTAGAATTGATACACAAATTCAGTAGCATAGCAGGATATAAAGTCAATACTCAAAAGTCAATAGTGGCCGGGCGTGGTGGCGCATGCCTGTAATCCCAGCCCTCGGGAGGCTGAGGCAGGAGGACTGTTGTGAGTTCAAGACCAGCCTGAGCTACAAAGTGAGCTTAAGGCCAGCCTGAACTGCAGAGTGAGACCCTGTCTCAAAAAGAAAAAAAAAAGTCAATAGCATTCCTCTACACAGATAACAAACACACTGAAAGGGAAACTACAGAAACAATACCTTTTATAATAGCATCATGGTAAATGAAATACCTTGGAATTCACTTAACCAAGGAAGTCAAAGATCTTTTCAAGCCGGGCGTGGTGGTGCAAGCCTGTAATCCCAGCACTTGGGAGGCTGAGGCAGGAGGATTGTTGTGAGTTCGAGACCAGCCTGAGCTACAAAGTGAGTTTAAGGCCAGCCTGAACTACATAGTGAGACCCTGTCTCAAAAAGACAAAAAAAAAAAAAAAAAAAAGATCTTTTCAAAGAAGATTACAGTACCCTAAGAAAAAAGATCATAGAGGATTTCAGAAAATGGAAAGATCCCTGCTCCTACATAGGAAGAACCAACATCGTGAAGATGGCCATACTCCCAAAATGGTTGTACAGATTTAACGCAATCCCTATCAAAATGCCACCAATATACCTCCCAGACCTAGAGAAATCATTCCTAAAATTTATTTGGAACCAGAAAAGACCTAGAATAGCAAAGGCAATCCTGGCCAACAAAGACAAGGCAGGAGGCATCACAATTCCTGACTTGAAATTATACTACAAAGCTACTGTGAGAAAATCAACATGGTATTGGCAACAAAATAGACCTGAGGATAAATGGAATAGATTAGAAGATGCAGAGGCCTCTATGAACACACTCAGCCACCTGATCTTCGACAAAGGGGCCAAACATACTTACTGGAAAAGATAGCCTCTTTAACAAATAGTGCTGGAAAAGCTGGCTTTCTACATGCCGAAAACTAAAACTTGACCCAGGTCTATCACCATGCACTAAGCTAAAGTCAAAATGGATTAAAAGTCTAAACATTAAAACAGAAACACTAATCTCCTGGAAGAGAAAGTAGGAGGAACTCTTGAAGACATAGGGGTAGGCAGAGAGTTCATAAACAAACATGTATTCACATGAGAAACACTTGAAAGAATTAACAACTGGGATCAACTCTTCTTCAGGAGCTTCTGCATGTCAAAAGAAATTATCAACAAAGTGAAAAGACAACCCACAAATTTCAAAAAAATCTTAACTAATAAGCACTCAAAAGATCTGCTCTCTAGAATTTATAAAGAACTAAGATACATTAGAGCCCTCAAATTTAAAGACCAATCCAGAAATGGGCATCTGAGAAGAATATGTACTTCTCAGAGGATGAAATTAAAGCGAATAAATATACGAAAAAATGCTCCACATCACTAGCCATCCATGAAATGCAAGTTAGAACACTGAGATACCATCTCACTCCAGAAAGAATGGTTACCATAAAGAAATCAACGAACAACAAATACTGGAGAGGTTGTGGGGAAAAATGAACACTTCACTGCTGGTGGGAATGTAGACTGGTGCAACCATTGTGGAGATCAGTGTGGAGACTCCTCACAAAAGTAGGACTGGAAATCCCATTTAATCCAGCTATCCCCCTACTAGGAATTTTCCCAGAGGAACTGAAAACATCATATCATAGGGATATGTGTGTACCTATGTTTATAGCAGCACAATTTGTGATAGTAAAATCTTGGAAATAACCAAGATGTCACATGAGGAATGGTTGAAAAAGATGTGGTATTTTTATACAATGGAGTATTACTCAGCTATAAAGAATGATAAACTTGAAGCATTTATATTGAAGTGGATGCTACTTGAACATATACTCATAAGTAAAATAAACCAGACACACATGTGCAAATAGTGTAGTCTCCCTAGTATAAGAAATCAAAAGTAGAAATACAAATAGAAAGATATAACAACAACTAAAAATAATTTAGTCAGATAGAGTAAACTGAATTGCACATGTTGCAAGGTAATAATCAGCTTCTCTTCTGGATGGTTAACAACCTAAGTTTACAGATCAAAAATTGGAGAAATGGAAGGGTTTCAAAGTCAGCCAACATTTTGGCCATAGCCTTTCAAGGGCCGTAAAGACTCAGGACATAGGAGAACCTGTACTGTAACATCATGGAACTCAATTGTGCCCCAAATTTTCTGATCAAGGAGATTATGGAGCCACAGAGGAATGTGATCAATGATCTATAGTGTGCCTAAGGAGAGTCACATGGAGAGAAAACTTTCTTTCAGGCTTTCACAGAGAGCAAACTGGTTAAGCAATGGCCATGACGAATGCACATGGCTGACACTAACAAAGGATCTACAAAGTGAGGCACAGGGTTACAGGATAAACCCTGAGGGAACTTGACTGACCTCATCAGATACAAAAGTTACATTTTTTTGTTATATAGGTCTTGCTTTATCTCTCTTAACCATCCAGCAGAAAAGTTAAAAATGAGGTATATAAAATAAGGCCGTAATAGTAAACTGAGCTATAAATGGCTCTAGTCAACAACTTCTTCAGATAACCCACTATTATTGTGGACTGCTGGACTGTGTTGGATTGTTTTGCTGAATTGAAGCACCTATAATAATTGAATGACAATAGAATACCCATCTTTGACAGGACTAAACAAATAAAAGGGGGATACAAAGGAAGAATCATTCTGTGTTTGTATAAACAGTAAAGTTAGGATAAATATGTAGCTACTTTCATGTAATTCTATGAGAAGAAAGATTTGCATTAATAATGTTTGGACAGGATATCCTGTCAGCTTCTTGTACTATGGATAACGGCTAGGAAGATAACAATGCAAAAAGCATTAATTATTGAAACTGTACTATAATTCAGCTTTAAAAAAAAAAATAGGTATACAGCTACATTCTCTTAATTCATTGATTACAGGCATCTGCTCTAACACTGTTTGTAAATATAATATCATGTATGCACCTCGTACAGCAAAAAACTACTATGAAAATATACAATGTATTAATGAATCTGTCCTACTAATTTGATTTGAAATTCTCATTGCTATTTTTTCTTCAATAAAATAAAAAAAACAAGCAATAATCTGCAACCATATGTGCAATCTTACATAACCATATGTCAATCTGAACAACATTTGATGATAAAATATATATCAACCATTGTTAATCAGCTATTCTTGGTCTGAAAATCTATAACATATGTATTGTTGTATGTTATCTGTTTCTGTCTTTCCTTTTTTTTTTTTTTGCAGAACCAGGGATTGAACTCAGGCCCTTGCACTTGCCAGGGAAGCACTTATTCCACTGAGCCATCTCCCTGGCCCTTGTTTCTGTCTTTCTTTCTGAATTTTGTCCTTGCTTTTCTTACTTCTTTTCAAAATAAAATTAAATTTAAAAAAAGAAAAAAAAAAAGATAATTTGCTTCAGTCAAATTTCAGTATCTTTAAAAAAAAAAAAACAGCCAGGCCTGGTGACACACCTCTGTAATTGCAGCACTTGTGAGGCAGGGGCAGGATGATTGCTGGGAGTTTGAGGCTAGCATGGGCTACAAAGTGAGTCCAGGCCAGTCTAAACTACACAAGGAGATCTTGTCTCAAAAAAGCAAAACAGGGCCAGCAAGATAGCTCAGAGGCCTAAGCACTTGCTTAGGCAAGAGCAGGGACCAGGGTTTGATCCATGGCACCAACACACACTGTGCTGGGCTCTGCCCCCAGGCACACTGTTTAGCCCATAAGACCTTGCATGGTGGCACACACCTATAATCCCAACACTGGGGACGCTGAATATAGGAGGATCACGAGTAAGTCTGAACTGCATAGTGAGATCCTGTATCAAATACATAAAAAAAAAAAAAAAAAAAAGACAAAAAAGAAACAACTTACCAAATCCCAAAGTCCAATTTGCCCAGATTTGGACCCAGCTGCTACCAGAATTCTAGTTTCTGATGGGTGGAGAGCCACAGAAGATATGGAGCCTTTGGTAACTTTATGAACAGTATTTTCAATAATGACCATGTCATTTAAATTGGCTTGATAGCTATGAAAATTAAAATATTAAATTTTAAAGTAAAATCAATCTCAATAGTCAAAATAAGTACTAGATAATTCAAAAAGAAAAACCACTAATAATATTACATGCTAGAAAATACTCAACCTCCTGATAACCAAGGAAATTAAGATAAAGAATGAGGTGCCCAGCTAGTTCAGTCAGTAGAGCATAAGACTCTTTAAGTTAAACAATAATGTACTATTTTTCAATTATAAAATGGCCTTTGACAATTTCAATGATGCTAAAATTTAATAGGCTAGAATTCAGGAGACTGAGACAGAAAGGTTATCACATGTTCAAAGCCAGCCTGGGCTACATAGCAAGTTCAAGGCCAGCCTGAATTGCACAGCAAGACTCTGTCTCAAATGATAAATAATTAATAAATAAATAAAAATAAGCTACAATAAAACTTGAGTTGAGTATGTAGCTCAGTAGTGCAGCACTTGACAAGACTATACAAAACCCTATGTTCAATTCCTAACACTACAAATATTTAATACAAGCATACACACAAACTCATATATTGCTAAGGACAGAGTAAATATAACATTTTTCTGCATGTGTGGCACTAGGTATGAAAGCCAAGGCCTCATACATCACTGCCCTGCACTCCAGCCTTAGTAAGGGTTTTTTGATTTTTTTTTTTTTCTTTTTCTTCATTATGCAGTTCAGGCTGGCCTGAAGCTCACTTTGTAGCTCAGGCTGGTCTCAAACTCACAACAATCCTCCTGCCTCAGCCTCCCAAGTGCTGGGATTACAGGCATGAGCCACCACGCCCAGTCCTTAGCAAGGGTTTTTAAGCCAGAAAAATTTTGGTTTAAATAGTGGCTTTGGTGCCAACTACACAATGATCATCAATGATGAATGGATAAAAAAAGAGACATGAATTTTTAATACAATGGAGTACTATTCTGTCTTGAAGGAGAAGTGTGAGACATTTTTGGCTAAACGGATGCACCTTCAGACCATACTCTTTATGTGAAATAAATCAGATATATGTGTATAAATATTATATGATTTCTCTTATGTGAGAAACTAAAAGTGTAAATAAGGACCAAAATAATAACAGATATTAGGAAAAGAGAAAAAAATGTTCAAATGTGAAGGACAACAAGAGAAGCTAGAGGGGGATAAAAAAAAATTGGTACTTTTTTTTTTTTTTGCAGAACTGGGGATTGAACTCAGACTCAGGCCCTTGTGCTTGCCAGGGAAGCTTATTCTACTGAGCCAGCTCCCCAGCCCCCTGGGATAAGAAAAATTGATTAGAAAAAAAATGGAAACAAAGTTTTTGTAAATAAAGGACTGGAGGGAGGGAGGAGAAAAGGGAAAAAAAAAAACTGCAGCAAAATATATCACGTTAAGTACCAACTCCTTATAATGAATGTTAGCACCATGTATATCTAAAACGTGCCAACAGAGCCAGCGAGTAGCTCAGCGGTCTAAAGCACCTGCTTAGGCATGCAAGCACAGAAATGTGGTTTGGTCGCCGGCATCATGTGCGGCGCCAGCCCCGCCCCCAGAGCAGGCTGAGCCAGCCAGAATAAGAATACCAAGAATAATAAATGTACCAATAAAATACATGGAAAAAAGTCCTGCTTTTGTTACAATGCTCTCTTCCTGTGACCTAAGAGAATTAACTAACTTCTTTCCACTTAGTTTCTTTATTTATAAAACAAGGGCAATACCTGTCTTGTAAGAATATTCTAAAATTAAGCTGAAATTAACTCATAGTGATTCTTCTGCCAGCCTCCCAAGTGCTGAGATTACAGACATGCATCACCATACCTGGCTCTTTGTGGTACTTTTGCAATTCATGTTACGTTTATATGTCAATATAACAGTTGCTTAATGAATAAATGTATTTTTTGTCTGCTAATTTGTAGGAATTATTCTGAAAACTAATCTACTGGCCTGGGATATAGCTCATAGCAGTGCCTGCCTAGCAAGTGTAAGGTCCTGAGTTCAATTCCCAGTACCAAAAAAAGCCTAATTTACTTATTGTGAAAAGTTTCCTAAAATAGGTCTGTATGGGCAAAGTCTTATGACCTCAGACACTAATTCCCTTTTTGAGATTCTGTGATTCTCCTTCCTGTTGGACACCCTTGTAGTTTTATGGGAATTACAGTTTTCTAGGAGATAAAGCCAAATGAAGGCCTCAGTATGATGTCACACATCACTAGTGATAATAAAGACTTGGATCTCATTCCTAATACATGTGGAGATATTCTGCTAAGAAATTAAACATATATGTAAGTATAAGGCATATTTGAGGGTTAGGGAGATAGTTCAGCAGCATAAGTGCCTGCTTGGCAAGCACAAGGTCCCCAGCTCAACAGCCCCCCAAAAAAGTGTAAGGTACATTTGAATGTCACAAATGTGCAAAAGGGCCTTGGGAATGTAGCTCAGTGCTAGAGTTCTTGCCTAACATAGGAAACCCTACACTCCATCCCCAGAACCACAAAGGGAAAAACAAATGATTCAATGGAAAAAAATTATATAAAATTACTTTATTTTTCATTTTTTAGTAATACTGAGGATTAAACCTCAGGCCTGTGTCTTCTAGCAAATACTCTAACCCATACAAGATTTTTAAAAGGAAAAAAAGATTGTTGGGAAACAATTTGATAATGAGTTTTAAGAGCCATAAAAATGTCTAAAATGTTGAGCCCATTAGCTCTACCTTGGGTATCTATCTTGAGAAAATAATTCACTATAATAGATATACCTAAACAAATATGCACATAAACACACAAAGTTAAATAGAAGATAACCTCAAAATGGGATACATAGCAGGTATGTAAACAAAAATCAAGGACATGTGAATAAAATATACTTTAGTTAATAGTAAAATACCAGTATTTTTTTTCAATACTGAGGTTCATTAGATATGAAAAATGTATCATATTAATTCAAGATGTAAATAGGTAAAAACCATGCTGGGGAGATAGCTCAGTGACTTAAGCACGTGCCTGGCAAGCACAAGGTCCTGAGTTTGATCTCTAGTAGGAAAAAAAAAAAAAAAAAGTAGGGAAAACCAGATGTGGGGTATATGTAAATCTTCTGTATTATCTTTGCAATTTTTTATCATTTAGAGTAAGTTTCTATAATTTTAATACTAAAATTAAGTCAATTTAGACTGGGTGTGATGGCACATGACTAATCCCAGCACTCAGGAGGCTGGGACAGAAGGATCATTTCAAGTTCAAGACCAGCTTGAGCTATAAAATGAGTTGAAGTTCAGCTTGAACTGCACAGCAAGACCCTGTCTCAAAAAAAAAGGAAGGGTTAATTTAAAAAAATTTTGGCCCATGCGATGGTGACCACCTATAACACCAGTATTTTGAAGGCTGAGGCAGGAGGATCAACATGAGTTCAAGGCCAGCCTCAACTACATGGTGACTTCAAGGCCAGGCTAAACTGCATAGTTAGACCATGTCTCAAAAAAAAAAAAAAAAAAAAAAAAAAAATGTACGGCCAAGGATATAGCTCAACAGCATGGTGCCTAGCTGGCAAGCACAAGGTTGAGTCTGATTCCCATTAGGCAAAAACAAAAACTTTTAGAGAAAATAACCCCAAACACCAAATGGTTAAGAGGAAGTTAAGTAAATTCCACCTACTCAATGGAGTATTATATAATTTTCAGTAATTTAAAAAAAGACTCTGAGCCAGGCATAGTGTTGCGCACCTGTAATCTCAACACTGACAACTAAGGCAGGAGGACTGCTCCAAGTTCAAGGCTAAACAGTGAGTTCAAGGCCACTAGATCTACAAAATGAGACCATCTCAAAAAAAAAGGAAAAAAAAAATTCTGGTAACATATGCAAAAACAATCATAAGGTGAGATTTCATATCTGTAAGAACATAACATATAAACATGAATTTATAGGAATAGATATGGGGCAGCAGGCAATATAGCACATGACCTGAGTGATACTGAAGAGAAGACCACACACTTACACTGCATGATATACTTAGGGAAGCTGTCCTCTGTGGCACCTGTGCACATATGTTCTGTATTCCCAGGCCCTGTAAACCCTGGCTCACCCCAGAAACAAAGGCTAAAACACTGATTGGCCTGGATTATACCAATCAGTGAAATAATTATTTTTAGGAATCGTAAGTATGGACAAGCCAAAGACACTAACTAAGCTAAGAATCTCTCAGCTAGGGCTTCTCTGTCAAACAGCTCACTCACTGTTTTGGCAGTCCACTGTTAAATCTCCACTTCACTTTTGTTTTTTGAGTTCCTCATTTTTCATCAGAAGGATCTTTCATTGTGAGTTAGCCTCACCTCACCATCTGAATTCCTGCCATAGTAAGGACATCAAGCCAGGGAAGCGGAGGGTCTTCTAGCTTTCCAGATCCCTAACCTAGTGCAACAAATTAACTGATTTATCCAATACTTAGTGGATATATAGTATGTGACAAGCACTGTTCTGGTTACTGAAACAAAATCCCTGCCCTCATAAATACCTAATGGTATTGCATATGGCAACACTGAAAGAAAATATACAAAAATAAAAACAACAGTTGCTCAGAAAAAAAATTAGAAATTTTTTTACCTTACTTTCAAAATTCCCTACTGTAATATATAACTTTTATAATTAAAACATCTCAAAAATATAAAACTGTCAGGTGCAGGTACAGTAGCTCATACCTATAATTACAACACTTTGTGAGGTTGAAACAAGAGGATCATTAGTTTGAGCCTCCCAGGGCAATGACTGAGACTCTGTCTCAACATATTTTTAAATAAAAACAAAAAAAGCTGAGGATGTAAATCCTTATGAAGGCCCTAGGTTCCATCCCCAGTACAAAAAGGAAAAAAGTAAAATAAAAGTCAAAAATGTAAAACAAATGGAAAGAATTTTAACTTACCTTTTAATGCTCGGCAATTTCTCCATGTTCTTACTACTTGTCTGAAATGGCAGAAAAGACCAAAGCACTAAGTTAATATCGATACATGGAAATTTCCTTCATGGATGATTCTAAAGGCTGCAAGCCATTCCACATCATACCTTGTTCATTGCTCCCCAAGTCTGCAGAAATCCTTTGAACAGTTCATGGTTGTCATCTGCATTTTCAGGAAGCATTTCTAAAGGTCCAGGAGGTAACAAAGGCTGTAATCAAAAATAACAATTTTGGGCTGGGAAGATAGCTCAGTGGTCTAAGTGCCTGCCTGGCAAGTACAAGGACCTGAGTTCAATCCCTGGTTCCACATGCCATGCTGCCCCAGAAACTCAGGCACGCCGCACTGTGTAGCAAGACCTGGTATCAACAAATAAAATAAAATTTTTTAAAAATAAAATAAAAATTTTATGGCTTGTATCTTTATTATAAAATATAAATACAGGGAGACTACTATATTTGTCTGTATTTTCACTACTTTACTTTCTTATTTTTTATTTTTATGTATTTTAGTACAGGGACTATGCGGCCTCACTACACACAGATCAGACTTGTAGTGATCCTTCTGTCTTAGCCTCCCAAGTGCTGGGATTACAGACGTGTGCCACCACGCCCAGACTCAACTGCCATCTCAGTGCACCCCAGGGGCGGGGCTGACACAGCACACGGGGGATGGAACCCCAGTCCCTGTGCCTATCTAAGTAGTCACTTTAGGCTGCTGGGCTATTTGGGTAGCCCTTCATACTTTACTTTAAACACCAACAACCATGGAGGCATATCACAGGTGTTCAATAATAACTGTCAACAAACGAATGCCAAAAAAAGATATTAGATGCTAACTAGAATGTAAAAAAAGAGAAATTCATATACTGCTAGTAAATTAGTAGTATTTATAGGAAACTGTATGTTTCCAAAAAACTAAAAACAAGACTACATTATGACCCCAGCTACCCCATTCCTGGGCTTATCTACACAGAAAATGAAACTAGCATGTTAAAGCAGTATCTGTACTCCCATATTCACTGCATGATTCACAATAACCAAGGTATGAGGGCCAGGGAGATGGCTGGGCAGGGGAGATGGCTCAGTAGAATAAGAGCTTCTCTGGCAAGTGTAAGGGCCTGAGTTCAATCCCGTTCCACCAAAAAAAATAATAATAATAAATTATCAAGGTACGGAATCAACCTAAATGCTCATCAACAAATGAACGTGGAATAAGGAAAATGCACTGTATACCCATGGAGTACTAGTCATACTTCTATAGGGAAATTCTTTGTTTGTTTGTTTTTGGGGGTTTTTTGGAAATTCTTTCCTTTGCAGCAACATGGATGAAACCAGAGGTGTTAACTGATATAAATCTGACAGAGAAAGACAAATATGGGCCAGAGAGGTAGTTCAGTGGCATAAGCACCTGTCTGGCAAGCAAAAGGTCCCAAGTTCAATCCCTAGCACCAAAAAAAAAAAGGACAAATATTGCATCTTCCCATTTCTATGTGGAATCGAAAGCTGACTTCAAAGAAGCCTGAAAACAGTGTGGAAAGAGAAGGGAAGGACATACCAACGGTAATGGGTATAGGACATACAGCTGGATTTGCAGAGTAACAACTTCTGCTCTATAGCACAGTAAGACAATGACAACTAACTAAATATTTCAGAACAGCTAACAGAAGATTTTAATGTTCCCAATACAGAGAAATGTGCCTGTGATAGATGAGTCAATTACCCTAAATCTGATCGTTACATATTATATACATGTATTGAAATGTCACACTAAAGCCGGGCGTGGTGGCGCATGTCTGTAATCCCAGCACTCGGGAGGCTGAGGCAGGAGGATTGTTGTGAGTTCAAGACCAGCCTGAGCTACAAAGTGAGCTTCAGGCCAGCCTGAACTGCATAGTGAGACCCTGTCTCAAAAAGACAAAAAAA
>PVKA01031776.1:6955-26038 GCA_004027165.1 Ctenomys sociabilis | reverse complement strand
AAAAAAAAAAAAAAAGAAAAAAAAAAAAAAGAAAGAGAGAGAGAGAGGGAGGGAGAGAGATCAGAGATCTGCACCAATATTTCTCTCTGTATTTGAAATTTGGAAGTATATGGGGCCAACAGTGGTTTTCACTCATAGTTTTCTTTCTTTAAATTAGGAAAACTGAGTGTCTCAGAGCAGAGGAGAATCTGGGTGACCCAGGACCAGAGTGGTCTCTAACATGGGAAAGAAGGAATCGCTTAGCTTCTTGGACCCCTGCAGCTTCCAGAAGTGTCTAGAAGACAAGTTCAACTTTCAAAATGCTCTCCCTCTATCATTTGGATAAAAAGGCAAATTTGGATTTTTCTAAACTATTCAGTATCTCTTGAGGCATTTCTCAATAATTATTTCAAATGACCCAAGGGTAAAGTTTCTCTCAGTGTTCTTACTATAGTCATAACAGTACTCAACTGTCACCTTAACAATTTTATGTACTGCAAAATTTAATGGAAACCAAAGAAGCCTGAAAATGGGATACAGAAAATTACACTGTTACTATGGCAATGGTATCTCATCGGCAGCTGAACAAAATCATTTAACAAAGTTGTAAAAACCCCGTAAATATTGGACAGCTTTATGGAAATGCAATAAGCTGAAGTCATATTTCAAAAAGCACTAAAACTCATTTTGCATTTATGGCACACAGTAAAATTATAATGCAGATGAGGACTAAATGACCTATAAATGTTAAACACATAGTTAAGTGTGGAATATGTCAGCCAGCGTCTTTGTGGCTTTCCCATGCAGTACATTCCAGATACAGTTGTGCTGAGAAATCCTCACCTTTTTCTGAATCTGTGTCTACTTTGACCCTTTTATGAGTCAGAAAGTAGAGCAAAGCCCATGTCTACCTGCAGATAATAAGGTAAAATGCAATGTGGAACTTGTAAGCCTTTGTCCTTGAATAGGAATTTACTGCTGACACTATTAGTCAGTTACTGTTACTGCTCAGCCCTATCCAAAATATAATTGGATTTTGTGTAGCCTCTGTGAGGAGATCATTGATTTTAATCACAAAACACAGCTTCTTGTTTTGTATTTTTTTTGCATCACTGCAAGAAGCTGAGCTCCAAGATTTTTAAATAACATGGCCTAGGATCTAAAGGTTATTTAATTTTCTCCCACTGAGAAACACATTTCACCCCAGCAACTGGCCCAAATTTCTTAAAGAAGGAGGCTTAAAGAGACTGGGCCTTACAGTGTACAAAGACAAGGCATCTCCAGCTAAAAAATCAAAGGTGAACGTGCATATCTTGCTTTTTACCATGTAGCTTCATGATAAGCAAGGGGGACATGCAGCACATCCACAAGATGACCAAACAGCAAAGTGAGGCAGGTGATCAGTTATCATGGTCTCAAGTGCAAGACAACAGAATCGACTCGTGGCTTTCAGTGAGCCAGGCAGAGAACCAAAGCAAAGGCATCCATCTAAGATCTCCATGTTGTCAAACCCTAGGCTACATGCAGGCACTTCTTCCTAGGTGTGGCATGATTATCTTGCAAGCAGCTTTAAATCTTTCAGGCCTCTGTATTTTGATGCCTGCAATGCAGGAGTTCTTAGTTGCTGTGGCTCCAGTTTCTCCTGGAGGCAGTTCATGCTCCTACCTTTCAGCCCTGGCTGCCCCTCTCCAAATGTCCAGCAACATGTATTTGGTATGCCTCCTGCTTCGTTTAGATTTCTGGAGCCTCTTATACTGGCTTAAAGGAGCTTATTGCATAGAAAGGATTTGAGAGAAGCATTTCTTGAAGAGCATTCTTAGTTTGTCTAAGAATGTTATTGGTTCAGCAGCTGACATGTACAGGGAAAAACTCATAAAATTAAATGTAAAATGCTCTGGGTGTTTTGCCTTTCATTACAATATTAAATTAGAGATTGGAATTCTAATTTAAAGATTAAATCAGATAAGTTGTGTGGCTTACCAGTTCTACATTGTATTTTATCCGATTATCTGTGAATAAATAGATATGGGTTTTGCCCTACTTCTTCTGATTCAGAAAGGGGCCAAAGTAGACATAGATTTAGAAAAAGGTAAGGATTTCTCAACACAGTTATTAGGCAAATCCATGTAGGAGCTTTTTAATTCTCTTGAGATTTATGGTAGATGTTGCCACTCCCCATTTTTAGAAGAGGAAAAAAATAAAAAGAATGACTTGTTAAGGTCACCTAACAACTAGGTGATAATGCTAGGACTCAAGCTCAAGTCTGGTGAACCTAAATTCAGTGCTTTAAACCACACCACCATGTTCAAATACATCTAGATAAGGATAGCTCTGTATAGAAATCCCTTTAATGGAGATAAAAGCACATAATGAGCACTCATCGTAGAACCAAAACTTAGAACATCTTTGTACCACTCAGAGCAGCTCTGCAGTACCTGTGAGGCTGTCCTTAGGGACACTTTAAAAAGGTTGATACAAGGCCACAACAGAGATGAGAAATTGCTGGCTAGCCCAGCACAACACCAAGCTAGGAAAGCAAAAAGTGAATCAGGAAATGGGAAATAAAGAAATCAATAATAGCTGGAAAGAAGTATAAATCAGGGCAGGGATAACAAAACAGATAAAATATTGAACAATGCAAAATCAGAATTCCGGCTGGGAAGTAAGTTGTGTACTGGGCCAAGATCAGTATTTTAAAGAATGTTGACAGACAAGAAAGAGAAAAGGAAGAGAAAACAACATGGAAGGTTGGGGAATGTTATGGTTTGTGCCTGGAAGTACCCCCAAAGCCTCGTGTGTCATGCGGGTGGGGTTTTCAGAGATTGCTAAATCTAGAGTTTGTGATTAATTCTTGATCCAATGCCAGGATTAAGCATGTGAGTGCTACACTCATCCTGGAGCCAGTAGCCTGCAAGCAATATAAGGGACAAAAAGAGGCTCTGTCTGTCTGTCTGTCTCACTGCTTTTGTTGTCTTCTGCTGCCATGAATTGTCACCCCTCTGCCATGTGCCTACATGCCTTGGACCCAGCTGATTATGGACTGAAGCCTCTACAAACTGCAAGCTGAATAAACTTTTCCCCATTTAACTTTGGGTGTCAGGTATTTTTCTTAGCAATGAGAAAAGTGACTAGACAAGGAAGAAGGAGAGAGAGAAAGAAAAAGGTACTGCACTTGCGATGTATTTTCAAGATAAAAGATTTGAATATTCAGGGAAATTTAATAAAGGAAATATGAAGAAGTTTACCATTGCTTCCTCTGTGTTGCTTTTTCACTGCTGTGACAAAACACTTACCAAGACAGCTCAAGACAGGAAAGGTTTGTGGTGGCTTATGGTTTCAAAAGCTCACTCTTCTCTAATGGTTCTATTGCTTTTAGATCCATGGGGAGGCAGGAACATTGTGGTAAGGGCCTATTGGGGGGGGGGGGAACTGCGCACTTCATGGAACCCAGGAAGCAGAGAGCTTCTGAGAGATAGGCCAGGGACAAGCTACATCCTTCTAGGCTGCATGGCCGTTGACCGGCTTTCTCCAAATATGACCCGCCTCCTAACACTGATCCATCAAAGAAGTTAGCGCCCCATGACTCACTTGTGAAAACCCCATGAGCTGACAATCAAAGCCTTCAACACAATGGGCATCTCAGGTCACATCTCAAATATTTGATGCAATAAATTCCTTTAAATCTTGCATACCAGCCAGACATCCACCTTCTACAGAATACCACCATATGATATGCTTATGTTGGTTTTTTTCTCTAGATTTGAATACTTTTACACTGATGTCCCAAACTATATACAGTAGTCACTTCTTGTCTGTGGGAGACATACCATAATACCCCCTCCATGGATAACTAAAATGACAGTACATTGGTTTATATGTATTGTTTCCTCTATATGTACTGTACATGTGCAAAAGTAATGCATCTTTTGCACATGTATGGTATTATCAAGCACTATGGCAAATGTTTTTAGTTTCAGGTGTGACACCAAAGATAGCATGAGTTTAATTTTCTTTTTTCATAATTGCACAGATGGTAGCTTCACTTGGACCACAAGTCTTTGCATCCTTAGCTTATATTCTTTTCTTTATTGAGAATTTTTGTCATGTTAAAGAAGTAATTTATTATTTTCTTTTGGCATATCATAACTGCTAGCATTACTATTGTTGTGCTTTGGGGTCATCATTAAATATAATAATACACAAGAAATAAGGGTCACTTGTACACGAGCTCCAAGACACCATGATTTGGTAGATTTGGCAGCAAGGTGGCTGCCAAGTGTTGAATGAATAGGTAGAGAGTACAGCACAGATACATTAGATGAAGAAGTGATGTCTACCCTGGGTGGGATGGAGCAAGGCAATGTGAGGCTTCATTGCACTACTTGAGACACCCAATTTAAAACATCTACATGTTTTCTTTCTGGAATTTTCCACCTAATATTGTCAGACTGCAATTGATTGAAATGGTGGGTAATTGAAACAAAAAACAAACAACAAACTTAAGAATAAGGAGTGACTACTATTCATAAAAAAGAACGTGAAAAATATACATACAATCTGAATAGGAGTAGAATGGACTTTTAATTTTTTGATAATGTATTTGGCACAGGATCTCACTAAGCAGCTCAGATTCATGATGACCCTCCTGTTATCAACCTCCTCAGCACTAGGATTATAGGCTTGTGCCACCGTTCCTGGTGGCGGGCTGAGCTGCGCCTGGGTGCGTGGCTGACGCCGCAGTGGTGCCAGGACCGAACCCTGATCCCTGTGCTTGCCTAAGCAGATGCTTAGTCCACTGGGCTATCTCACTGGCCCTTCAATAGACTTCTGAACAACACATCTGGAGGATTTAAATTAAATAATGTGTAAGCACTGCCTCTTCTTCATCCATGTCCTGTTATCTGTTCTGAGGTCCATATTCCCCTTCTTGAGAGTCACTTCCATTCCTGTCTTCTCTTGCATCAGTCCACCAAAAGTCCTGACTGTGGATAATGATTTCTTACTTTTCTGACTATTTTATTGCTTATAAGAGCATTCATAAGTGGTTGGGCCTATTGGGGTAGTTATGTAAATGGGGTGATCCTCTTGTGACTGGCTTGTTTTGCTCAACATGCTGTTGTTGGTAGGAGCTGTTTGCAGGGATGTGTGAAGCCCTAGTGGATCCTAATGTTATTTTATCTATTTTTTTAGTGATTTTAAATATGAGCAAAACCTTTTCCTATCATATTTGAGGCAAATGTGTGTTCTTAGTCTTTAAAAATTCCTTGTAATTTAAGTTATATTTTAACCTACAGGTATTTTAAACAAGCCCTCTTGGCTAATACCCATTGATCTTTTCCTTTATGATTTTGTTCATTCCTTTGAAACTTAGAAGGTCTTCCCCCTTTCTGTTGTATATAAATATTTGCTCTTATTTAATCTCTTCTATGCTTTGATTTCTTTTTTTTTTTTTAAATCTTTAGCACCTTAACCCACCTGTATTTATTTTGGTTTATGATCTAATTTGAATCTAGATTGATTTTTCATTCCAAATAGCTAACTATTTCTCAAGTCATTCTTTCCCATACCTACTTGTGCTGCTTTCTTAGTATAGCAGGGAGAAGACAGAGCTAGGCTTTGGTTGAAAGGTATAGGGATGGGCAGGAGGGGAGGGACTTAGGGTCCAGGAGAGTTAGGGGGATTTCCTAGAGAAGCTGATAATGGGACTTCTTTTGTGAGATGAACGAGATCCTTAAAGAGAAGCTGGGCAAGGAGAAAGTCTCACAAGTGCTTCAGGCACAGAATATGAGAGCACCAGTAGCTGTGGTGCTGATCTTGAGTTCTACAGTCAGACCAGTCCAGCTCTTTAGCTTGTTATCTCTATGATACACAGCAACTTATTTAACTTTTATGAACCTGCTTAACTTTAATAAATGAGTTTTCTTGTCTATAAATGAGAATAGATCATTTCTGCTCCATAGGGCAAGAACACAAAGGAACTATGTCACTTCCTAAGCAGTCACCCTTCAATAGACTTTGGTAGGTAAGGTCTTACATATGTAGCATCTTCTCTGTTTCTAAGACAATGTACAAAGGAGTTTCTGGGGCAAGCATAGTTCTTAATATGTATTTTCTTTTTTTTAGTAACAGAATCTACAGTTTGTAGCTGGGTATATGGTTATCTTGAATAAGAATTACATTTCCCAGCTTCTCTTTTGACAAGATGCTGGTCAATCGGATGTTAGCAGAAGTGCTGTTGTGTGACTGGCTAGTGGGATGTTAGCAACAGTATCATGGGAAATTTCTTGCATCTGTTCTTAAAAGGAAAGAACAAGCTTTATTTTTTACTGCTATAGGCAGACATGATTGGTTGAGCTAAAGCAGCCATTTTGGGCAGCAAAATGGAGGCCACACACTCCAGATGACAGTTCTTATGCACCATGACATGCCATCTCCCAGGCTTCACACATGTGAGAGATGGCTTTCTATCACTGCAGCTCCATGTTGTGTATCATTTACTGGTTGAACATAATAGCAATCGGATCTGTACTTATTTAATCTTAATCATTAGACAACAGATATTGAAAATAAATGGGAAGGAATTATTGGATTTGTTGTTCATCTTTACTGTGAAGCTCTAAAGAGTACCCCATTTTAGTTTTTTCAGCCAGACTGATTTTTTTTTCTGATTTTCAGTGTTTTCCTTTGGTTTTCTGGAATATTTCACTGTTTCTTCTTAGGTATTCCCCAGGATGGGCTTAGTTCTGTATAGAGTAGAAAAGCGTTAGTACATCCTTGTTTAAATTGGTTTTATTTCTCAATTCCCACTTTTTCTCAAATGAGCGCTACGGTTGTTGAGAACAGATGTTTATGCCTTCATTTTGTTTACTTGAACTTGTGTGCATTCAGAATCAGTGGATGGTGTTCTGGCCCGGAGAATCCCCCTCCATGTGGCCCCTGTGGGTGACAAGAACCAGAGGACAACAGTATTATTTGAAGCAGGGCCTGAGAGGATTGTAGTACATAAAGTTATTATAATAAATAATAAGATAAGGGCTGGGGAGATAGCTCAGCAGACTAAGAGCCTGCCTGGCAAGAGCCAGGATCCGAGTTCAATCCCTGGGATGAGTCCGAGCTGTGTAGTGAGACCCTGTACCATATCAATAAATAAATAAAATATTTTTTAAGAAATTGAAATAAAATAAAAATAAAGTAATGCATGGAAAGTTACTAGAAAAAGTGTATGGCTCTCTTACTGTCTCTAGGTTTTTTTTGTTTTTGTGCAGGGTCTCACTATGCAGCTTGGCCTCGTAGGGATCCTCCTGTTTTCTGCCTCCCTAGTGCTAGGGTTACAGGTGTGTGCCACCACACCTGGAGTCCATCACCGGCTCAGTGTGCCTGGGGGATGGGACTGGTGCAGCATATGATCCTGGGGACTGAACCCTAGCCCCTGCACTTACCTAAGGAAGTGCTTAGTCCACTGAGCTGTATCAGAGACTTGTTTTAAAAGCACCTGCAAGTTAACGTCTTATTGTCTAAGCAAAAGATATTTATGTTTTTGTTTCAGTGGGAATTTCAACTCAGAAGTGGGTTTATGACACAGATATTAAATAGTAAGCAGGTAGCAGCTTGGGGGTGCCCATCCCCCCATGTATTGCTTCTTAGAGCTTAGGTAAATCACGAGCTCTATTTTGATGGATGGGTTAGTTGTATGACTGGGAATTTGGGGCTGTGCATACCTATTCTCTACTCTTTTTTCTAGATTAAATTGCTTATTTACATGCTCCTGGGTAAGGTTTTTTAAAAAGGTTGGAGCAAATATATTCATATGAGCAATATAGAGAGAGAAGTGGGGCAGCACAGTAGTGGGCAGCTGTAAGTTTGAAGTTTGGAATCAGAAATGTGAGGCTCAGGGCCAGGGAGGTAGCTCAGTAGAATAAGCACTTGCCTGGCAAGCACAGGGTCCTGAATTCAACCTCCAGTACTGCAAAAAGAAAAGAAAAGTAAAGAAAAAAAAAGAAAGAAATATGTGGCTCAAGTCGGCTTCTGTGCCTTGACCTTGGGTAACCTATTTGACAATTTTGAGTCTGACTGTGCGTATCTACAAATGGAAAAGCGATATGGTCCCCCCACTTAGTTCTGATAATGTCTTTATTTCAGGGTTTCTAAGTTACCATACTATAGGTAACCCGCAAAAACACTAATTCTGAATAGAGAACTGTAATAGGGGATGGGGGTGCAACCCAGCACTCTACGAGAGGGAGACAGGATAACTCAAATTCAGGCTCTGTCTAAACAAGTTAGTGAGAGTTTACCTCAAAAAAAAAAAAAAAGTGTTGGGATATAGCTCAGTGAGAAGTCTCTGGGTTAATCCCTAGTACAAAAAATAAAACAAAACAAAAAAAACAGAAAAAGTGGAAAATATGTGTACATACATCTATTTACTTTTTATAATTTCTGTTTACTTTTTCAGGCTCTAGTTTCCAAAAAAACACAGTGGGCTGCTGCTGAGTGGCTGTGTTGGCAAGAGAGGAGTGAGGGACAGACCAACGGATCAGGATCAGGTGACACAAGCTGGAGGATATGGGCGTGGGTGTGCGCGGGTGTGTTTGTGTCAGTGGAAAAATCCGAAGCCCATCAGACTCCTGGCTTGCCTTGGTATTTCACTCATATAAAAAATATAACCAGCGTGCTCTGCTTGTGTTATGACTTCTAGAAGCTATCATCTGACTTCAGGTATCAGGTGCTTTACAGTTTTGACATTGGCTCTCCCCTGTTGAGAGATATAAACCTTCTCGAGTGTGTTATTACTACATTTAGATGTTCATTCGTGGTTTGGAGCCAGGGGAGACAATCCAGAGGAATTAAATAGACTCAACAGACTGTGCATGAAGAGGACCTCCCCTTGGAAAGAAAGGGCAGAGAGCTCCCTCCCCCAAATGCATGGGTGGATGTTCCTACCGCAGTTGCCCTCATGGAAGGATCTGCGTAACGAGCGGGCTGGGGGGCTGCTGCACGTAAGCCTGTGTGGAGCAGATTTCCTGGCTCATACATCTGCAGACCAAGGGTCTGCAAAGCACAAGGTGTTTCCTGTGTTTGAAGCATGCTGTGTGTAAAGATTTCATTTGGATACAAAGTGACTGGGATCTAGAGCAGCACTGTAGCTCCACACTAATTATTATCGGGAAGCCTTGATTCTATGTCTACCCTTCTCTCTCTCTCTCTCTCTCTCTCTCTCTCTCTCTCTCTCTCTCTCTCTCTCTCTCTGTGCTCTCTTTAACTAGATAGGATGAGATAATGTATAAGAAAGGAAACTGTATTTCCTGGCAAAGTGTTAAGCACACGGAGATAATAATTTATTGATTTATTTGCTCTCTAAATTGACCAGCGAATAGGACACAAAAGCAAAAGGTAGTTGGAAAAAGTTTACAGAAATAAAACTCTTTTTCTTCCTTTTAAGGTTTATCTCGACAATCATGTACTTCTTTTTCTGATACTTGTTTTCTATGCCTTATTTTTGAACCAAACTGAACTCTCCTTTGATTTCATAGAGTTCCTATCCTCACTGCTTCTGTGGCTTGACTTAGACTTTGAACTTCCTTAAAAATTTGTTTATTCATTTATTTATTTTTATGTTTATTTTTATTTTTTGACACAGGGTCTGGCTATGTAGTTCAGTCTGGCCTGGACTCACTATGCAACCCAACCTAGCTTTGAACTCACTGTGATCCTCCCGCATCAGCCTCCTGAGTACTAGTTTTGCAGGCATGCACCATCATGTCCAGAATTTTTTATTTTTTTAGAAAGATTCTTGCCATATTGTTCAGACTGGCTTTGACCTCAATATGTAGCCGAGGCTGGCCTTGAACTTGTAGCAATCCTCATGCCTCTGTCTCCTGAGTGTTAGAATTATAGACAGGCATTACTACATCCAGCAACTTTATGGTTATCCAGCAGCTATGGATAATGGTGCATCTAAAAAAGGAAACAAAATCAATTTCTCATAGCTTTTCTTGAATCCTATGATCATAGTTCAGAAATCTATATGCGATGCTGTGCGCTCTCATAGCTAAACAAATTAGGTTATTTAAAAAAACAATAATTAAGGGGCTGGGAAGATAGCTCAGTAGTATAAGCACCTGCCTAGCAAATGAAAGGTGCTGAGTTCAATTACACACACACATACACACACACACACACACACACACACACACACACACACACACACTAATAATGTCTCAGATTTAAAATGCGAAAGTATAGAAATGGGAAGCTTAAATAAATCTCATGGCGTTGTTGAAATTCAACTGTTGGTTGAGCTATTAGAGTATGATTTATTAATAAATGATATTGAATCCTTTATTCAAAATGGATGAATTATGATTAAAACTCTTCTTGCAAATAATCAGGACTAACCAGACATGGCTCTTGACAACTCTGCTTAGAACACACGTTTGGGCCCAGAGTTTGTGAATTGTTCCTGGCTTGTGCTGAGTGCAGATCCCATGTAGGAACTGTAGTATGAATTGAATGAGTAATTTCACGAAAACATTGGGGCACAGGTTGCTCGATATTGGGGGTCATTCATAATGTAGCTGTGCAAAAGAGAAAGACTGGCTTTTCCCACTACTCTTGGAGCTACAATGGTGGCACCTGAAGGTTATGACATGTGACTGGCAGGGATAGCGAAGACTTCAGGACCTGTAGCATAACAGGCACACCAGATGGAGGTAAGATTTCTGCTCCAGCCCCTCAGCAGAATGCAGAGGTGAGGATGGGGAGGCTTTCTGAGGTCGGCATCAACACGAGCCAGTCAACACTGTCTTTATGTTTAATGTGACCATTATGTTTAATGCATCCCTGGTCATGTCACTATCGCGCTGGACCTGGGAGGGAATCTTACTCAATGAATTGACTACAGACTTCCTAGTCAGATTTTACTCACAAAAGTAGACTTCAACCCGCCTACAAAGTAGATCTCCATTTTTCTCCAGTACTAATGGGGTTCTACTCTCTTTGGCTCTCTGTCTAGGCAACTTGAGGGTATATCTCTCTTAAGAGAAGTCTTTTCTTTTAAAACAACTCACATTTCATCCTCTCAAGATCCACTTCAAAGACTACTTGCTTCTTGAAGTGCAGTCCAACCCCATCATCCCAACCAAGTATGGACCTTCTGAAACTCCAGTGTAAAAATTTACATCCATAGCACAGAACACACATCCCTGCTGCAAAGACAAGTTTTAGATTAAGTAGAAATCCATTTTCTACAAGAGCCTATGCTGTCTTTTTGTGGCCAAAGTCACCCTTTTTTACACATATGCTTCCTGTAGCTCATGAAACAGTGAAAGCGACTTGTATGCAATGGGTCTGGCAGCACACAGGCCAGAGGAAGCTGGAAGACATCTTGTTTCCTGTGGATCTTGAGATTGATGTCAAGGCCAAGAAGCCCTGAAGCAAGGAAAGGTAAACTGGGTCTTGGGACCGCATGTGGACATCAGCCCAGTTTTGTCTTTGAATTGTTCAGGTGTGGTACGTAGCTAGTGCTGTTCCTATGGGAGCTGCATTTTCTTTCTAGTACTGAAAAATACTATAATGATAGAGCAGGGGGAATATTGTAGGCTTGACTTTTAGCCAAGTATTTGATAAAATTTGTTAAATAGGTTCATGAATAAGAAAGTGAATTGTGGATTATTTAATATGCACTCATCTTCATGGAGATGTATGAATGTAGAAAAAGTTCTTTTAAAATCTTTCATAATCTTTATCAATGCCTTAGGAGAAAATATAGATGATAAAAATATAAACTCATGCATTCTGAAGGTAATCCTTGAACACTGGATACCCAAATTCTACATAGAACAGGAAGCATCAGATTCGACATAATCATGGATAGCAGAAAGGAAAAATACCAGGGTATCCAGTTTAGAGATCAGAGAGTAGGTTGCAGAATATCTGAGATGGAGAGTCAAGCAGAACAAGACGTCAAAGCCAATAATTACGGGGAGGTAGCATTAGCATATACACACGTAGATGAAGGTTTAAATCCTACCTTGTCATGAATAACCACGTGACTTCAGAAAAATCCCTTGATCTCTGAGCCTTTATTTGCACTATCAAAATACAGATACTGAAGCCTCCCAACTGGGCTGCGGAGTTGGGTAAATGATGTGAAGCGCTAGGCACATGGTGGGTGCTCAACGCAGATGATTCATTGTAGATCGTGTTATTAGGAGTTGGCTAAAAACATACCGGGAACAAGGAGGGAAAACCCACACCCAGGATGCAGGGAAACAGGAACAGTGGTGAGGCAGCAGCAGAAGCATGATCCAGCATGGCCCACAGAACGTGACCTCTCTCATCTGAGAATGACGCCCCTGCCCCAGCGAATCTTGAGTGCTTTCCTTAGTATCTTATGAGAAAGAAGAATGAAAGATGACAAAATCAAACTTAACAGCAATAGACATTAACTTTTACAACAAAAAAAAAATCATTCAGGTAACTATAGAAATAATATTATTGATGATTTAGAGAAATATTTGTTTAGCTACCCAGGGATCATTTCTAAAACTTTTGGCATCTTTAGGGTGCTATGATAGCAGCAGAGGGTACTTGGCAGGATGACTGAGTAGCGTACACACTTTAAGAACAATTTAGCTGGACATAATTTCATCAATTTGTCTTATTTCATGTTATCAATGTGCCTAAGATTGCTGTTCCTTGCTCACAAAGTTTTGGAACATTGATAATTATGGTGCCTACTTTTTGGCTGACTGATCTTTGCCTTGATTTTTTAGAATGAAAAGCTAAGATGATCTCAATGCTAGTATTTTAATTGTTTGCCATTTTACTTTATTCCTTTTGCCATTTTAAAGTTTTTTTTTTTCATATTAAAAACAAATTCAGGGGCTGTGAAGATAGTTCAGTAGAATAAGTACTTGCAAGGTCCTGAGTTCAACTCCTATTGTTTCTTGATTTACATCATTCAGATTTTTTTCCTCTATGTTACATTTGTCTAACAAAGAAATCTAAGGGTGGGCAAGGGGCTGTGCTACAAGGTAGTGAGCTCTCCATTCCTAGACTTTTTTCGGCGCTGTGGATTCAACCCAAGCCTTTACACTGAGCTGCATCCCCAGCCACTCCTCCACTTCCAGTTAGTTCATAGGACAGGTTTCAATAAATCACTGAACTTCCTAGGCTTGTGCTCACTTCAGCAGCACATATACTAAACTTCCTAGGCTAGGCTTACCCTTGTGATCCTTCTATATTAGCTTCGCAGAGGGCTGGAGTTGTAGGAATGTGCCACTCTTCCTAGATCAGGAGTTTTTAAGCAGAAGTATAGAAATCGGTCAGAGTCACATTCCATTAACTTCTCATAGGAAAAAAGGATGAATTTTCTAATATCCAACTGTTTTTCAACTTTGGGATTTAGAGAAAGGAACACAATGAACATCACTGAGGTTTTCATTTATGCATAATTTATATTGCATTAGTGTATAATGGAAAAAGATTTGATGGAAAAAGAACTTCTGAAATTCCAGCTCTGACTGGCAAGCCATTCTGCTTTTCCCAAGGTATTCACTCCAATGCCTGTGTTTGATTTCTGTGCTTGAGTAAACCCACCCACATGGCAGACCAAACCCCAGTGCACTAGACATTTTCCTTTTTGAACAGTATCCAGCATAATGTAGCTTACTGGAAATGATCTTTATACTATGACTCAGCCGGTCATGCAAGCATTTATTTCTGTAGGATTCTTTATTTTGTTCTCAGAATGAAAATAGACTACATTGTTTAAAGATAAATAAATATGAAAGTGTTTCCAGTAATTTCCTTTTATGGATATGCTGCTGAAGATTAACTCAAACTTTTGGACTAAGACCTTGCATCTTACCTAAGTATTTCAGTAAGTGTACTCTTATTGAAAGAGAACTAAACTTGTCAAATTAGCCAACTGATAGTAGAAAATGAAGTCCTATTTCTCAAGAGAAGGAGCCATACATACACTTTCTAAAAGACATACATACATGACCCAATACGCTGCCAGCCACATAGTACATATCTGTACAGAGCTACATAAGATAAAATTATAGTTTATGTGGTTATATTACCTATGCAGTCATTGTGATCTAGATTATTCTTCCTTAACTTCCTTCATTTTCTTTTTTTTTTTTTTTTTTGGCAGAACCGGGAATTGAACTCAGGCCCTTGCCCTTGCTAGGGAAGCACTTATTCCACTGAGCCGTCTCCCAGGCCCCAACTTCCTTCATTTTCTGATCAATTTCAGGAAATATTCCTAAGTAAGCACATATGTACACTTTCAATACTTATCATTTAAAATCTATTCTTGCTTTAAGCAGTTCTATTTGAGATGTGTTTTTATTTATTATTATTATTATTTGTATTTTGTGCAGGATCTCACTATGCAGCTCAAACTCCCACTGATCTTCCTGTTTTCAGCCTCCCCAGGGCTGGAATTATTGGAATGTGTTTTAGAATATCAGTGGAGTTCATAAAACTACACATGTACAATTGAGAAGTTCTTTAGAGCTTTACAAGTAGGCAAGCACTTTAAAAGCTATTGACTGTTGTGCTCATGTTGGCAGTATAAAAGAAAAAGTTTGGACTATAACCTTGCAAGAATATGGATGGAAAAAGAAGTATGCTGTAAATTACTTAACCAGTAAATAATACTGCTGTAGTTAAAGAGACTAAATGTCCAAAACTGCATGCATTGAATATTAGCTTAGATAGTTTATGGAGATGCTGGCTTAGATAGCAGTGCTATAGTATAGTTTTATTATCTCCACTATACAAATAATCAACTGAGCTCAGAGGAGCAGTGAGTCTCACAGTTGCTGATACATCCGGGTTCAGAGTGTGTCATATAATGAAGGCGTACATATGTCTGTATGGCAAAAATTGAAAAGGGAAAGGAAAGAATGAAAGAAATGAAAAAAATAGATATGAATGAAGCATGTATCATTTTACTTAAATGGATCAATCTAAATTAATTTCAGGTATTCATTATGGTGAGAAAGATATGAGGAAGCAGCAAAGCAGAAGTGGGACACTGCCTGCCTTAGCTATGATGGGGCCAAGTATTTGGGGCTCCCCTGAGAATTTTCTCCCTATATAAGAACTATATTTGACCACCACTTAAGGGGGGCATCCTAGCTCTTGGGAGACTGAGGCAGGGAGATGAAGAGTTTGAGGCCAGTCTGGACTACATAGGAAGTTCTAGACCACTGGTGCAAGTTCTACACAGTGAGACCTTGCAGATGTCTAGAAATAGCCATCATTTACAGGACCATCAACACTGCCCTAAAAAACGGTAATTATAAGAATAACAAAATGGTACATTGTCTGATTGTTGAGTATAAGAGTCCCTTTCCTCTGCCTGCAGGGACACAACAGCTGGCCAGTAGACCACAGCATGATTTCAGCCACTGTTCATTCCTTGTGCTTTGCAGAGCCCCGTGCGGGGTTCTGTGCTGGTGACCTTGACCTGCTCTTTCCATCACCTCCAACTTCACCTGGGTCCACATCACCATCATTTCTCCTTGCAGTGTCCTCCTCCTTCCTCTCCTTACTTCCAGACTCGCCTTCCTATAGTTCTTTAATTTGCTCTGCAAAATGCAACCCTGATCATCCCACCCCATCAAGAACCTATATCCCCTTGTCCTCAGTACGGGCTCCAACTCTCTGTCTGGTACAGCAGTTATGCCATTCATGGCCTTGCCAGCCTCTCTCCTCTTTGCTCTTACTATTTCCTTCTCACTTGCTACCTTCCTGCAGTTCAAATGGGCCATAGTGTTTCATCTTTAGCATCTCTCTGCCTAGATTACCACTTGTGCCCTTAACTTCCGGCCCTTCACCTGACTGAATTCTACATGCGAATCAGCATTCAAATCAGACTTTCTGGGGGTGGAGTGCTTTCTGATGCTGTGAACCTGGGGTTGGCCTTGTCTCTGTGTTCTCACAGTGTCCTTGTGCCTGCCTGCCTCTGCATCCGCCTTTCCCACAAGGCCTTCTCTAGGACAGGAATGAGCTCTCACTTTCTTGCAGGCCAAGGACCAACCACAGCACTTGGCACATTAGACAACCTCCACTGTCAGCTGGTAACATTTTTCTAGACTATGTGAAGATAGGGAAGAAGGGTAGAAAGTTAGCTATTTTCTGAATTAGTGCATTCAGTTCTGCTGTTATAACTCCTCTTGAAAGTTCTTGATATAGGCTCTTATGTCTTTCTCATTTGAAAATGGAATTGGAATTTAGGCTATTTTCTCATACCTGCTTCAGAAGTACAAATTGATCCTAAAGGAATGTATCAGTTAAGCATAAACAAACCATTTCCTGTAGGTTACCCTTTCTTTCTGTTTGCAAAGATGAGTGAAATATGAACTGATCCTTTAGTTTCTCTCATAGTAATGAAATCAGGGAATGTGAGAAAGGAAAGTTCTTCATGTAAAATGGATATTAATATTTAAAATATGGAACTCTGGGATCTTTATACATTTCATTTAGTGGCAGGATTTTGGCCTGCTGTGGGAGTATGAGCCCCAGCAGTAATTTGGTTAGCTCTTCAGAACCAAAAGATGATTCTTTTTTTTGTATTTTAGGGAAGGGTCTACAGGGTGTTCTGGGTCTCACTACTAGATTGGACTCATTTACAACGCTGGGATTATAGGGGCGCGCCACCACGCCTAGTCTCAGTCACCATCTCTGGGCACTCTGGGGGTGGGGCCAGCATGGCAGGCTCAGGGATTGAACCCCTGGCCCTTGAATCTGCTTGTTACGTGCTCTGCCCTTGATTTTTCTTTTCTTTAGGAATAAAGACTGAAGTAGATACAATGCTCATGAAAGAATTGATTTAGAAATTCTCAACCTAAACCTCTGTGCAATCCTGCATATCTTGTGATGTAAGACTGCTCTTCTAGTCATCTAAGGGAACTTCAGTAGCCACAAAGTGAGTGTACGTACTGATGAATCCTGCTCTGTGGAAACTGCTGTGTACCAGCTGTGGACACATAGGGCCCCAGGAGGGCATCAGCACCTGCAGTAGGTACACGGGTGAATTTTGTTCAGGTCTTATTTTCCCCTCTGTATCTCATAACATTTCCTTTTTAAAATTCATATAGTTTCCTTCTAGAAGAATGGTCAACAAACTTAATCTAGAAAAGTGCACTGATTTTAGTAAATACGTTACGATTCGCTACCTATGCAGCCTGTGTTAGGACTACACAACTCTGCTGCTGTAGGCCCACGCAGCTTACCAGCAGTATGCAAATGAGCACAGCTATTTTCCAGTGACACTGTACTAGCAAACTGATATATAAAATGCATATAATTTTTATATGTGGTGAAAAGTACTTTCCTTTTTGCTCACCCCCCCATAATTATTCTCTACTGCATGTTAAAGCCAGATTAGGCCTGCAGACAGTAATGTGTTTGGCCTTGCCCTGGAATGTCAACTGGGCATAAGGTTGGATGTGTGTTTCCAGCATGTGTGGAACTCACATGTGTATGTGAGACACCTGGAGCTCTGTTGAAATGCAGGTTGCATGGTGAGTGTGCATTTCTAACCAGCTGCTGGGTGATAATGCTGGTAGGATCTGCTGACTGCACACCTTGAGTGATGAAATTCATAGAAATCACACTAGAAGAATCTGGGCAGGGAGACTGGCATGTGGATGGAGGTTAAAATTGAGTTAGGTGGCCTTGTAATGGCTCAGGAATGGGCTGATGAGAGCCCATACTCAGGCTGGACCAATGAGGCTGAAGAGAGCAGAGTCTATGAAAGATGTTTGAGAGCCAAATCCAGCAGGTCTTGGTTTGGAGGAATGTGGGGGCATTGAAGGTGATGTAAAGGTTTTGTTGATGAGTGGGACCCAGTGGCCTTGCAGGGGTGAGTACAAATAGACACTTAGCAAGTATTTACTAGAATAAATAGAAAGGCAAGCTAACAGCAGATTGGAATAGGGGTTGGAAAAGAGCAGAGAATGGCCTGAATCTGAGGTAGCTTGAGTTTGGTTAGAGAAAGTAGCAAAGGTAGGTGTGACACCAGCTGGCCTTGGAATGAGCTGCTTCCATTAACTGAGAACAAGACAGCAGCACCAGTCAGGAGGAGCATAAACTGATGACCACCCCAGGATGGAAGTGGGCTGGGGCATTGGCATCTTGCAATTTTGTAAGGGTTTGCTTTATTCTTGTTTGACAATATGACTTGCTATTTAAAAAAAAAAATTGAAATATTAGACTTTGCTGCAAAGAGTTTAAAGCTTTGATAAGAATCAATTCAATTTGTAATTAATACCATAAAGCCTGTCTTCTCAGATCTTCTCCAACCTTTACTTTTAATGTAGTTTGTTCTGCCAAGAATATGAAATATCTTATGTATCAAAAGAGTTTGTTCTTTATGTGGTATATTGAAATGCTTTCTCAGATGAAACTTGTCTTCTCTTCTTTCAAATCCACATTTAGTTTTACAACCTCTGATGAAAATGATTTATCTAACTTTGGTGAAAGTCTGTCTGTTGCTGTCCATAAAGAAACTGAAATAGACCAATGATGCTTAATCAATAACTTCCTATGTCTTTCTGTCTTCCTAGTCTCCTCCAGTCTCTCCCCTTTAATACATGATACATTCTGTTGCCCAATTAGCATTCCTGAAGCAATTCCCTGATCCGATTACCTCCTTGTTCAGTAGACTTACATGGCTCTCAGTGGCTGACTAATGAAGCCTGGGCCCCTCAGCCTGATTTTCAGGATGCAGCAACCATATGATTTCCACATGGATTTCCTAAAGGCTTCCTGTTACTCATTTTTACCCTCTCCACCCAGTGACCAATTCAGACTCGCTGCTTCCTCACATATAGGTCCTGCCTTTTCTTGCTTTGGGTCATTGTCTTATGAGTCCTGCCATACAACCTGAACCCAGTGATCTCTGACACCCCAGTCAAACTTTCCATTGTCTATGAAGCTTTCTCTGATTTCTACAGCTTTTTTTTTTTTTTTTTTTTTTTTTTTTTTTTTTTTTTTTTTTTTTTTTTTTTTTTTTTTTTTTTTTTTTTTTTTTTTTTTTTTTTTTTTTTTTTTTTTTTTTTTTTTTTTTTTTTTTTTTTTTTT
>PVKA01031775.1:0-25941 GCA_004027165.1 Ctenomys sociabilis | reverse complement strand
TATAATTGCACCTATGTGATGTAAGTCTCTCAGAAGTGCTCACATAACATGGGATTTTGGTAACATGGGATCTATATTGATGAACCGGCAGGTACAAAATTATCTAGAGTGTAATATGAACCTTGTGTGAGATATTATATTCACATATAGCAGTGAAATAAACATCCAATCATTGTAATGTATAATTCTAATGTATTTTACTCTTAAAATATATCACCTTTGCAATAGAAAAACTATTAATTTAGGTAAAATTTCTGTAGAAGATAAAATTTGAAAAGAGAGCAACAGATGCTTTAAAATCTCTGAAAGAAATGGAAGGAGTTTTGTCACATGGCAGTCACAGGTATTGCTAATCTGCAGCACTAGCATTCCTCTCCTTAAAAGGGAAGGAAGGCTATAAGGATGATCGATGAAGCCTGTAAGTCTGTAGGCGGAAGGCCCAGAAGCGATTACCTTCTCTATTAAGCAGGACTCAAGGCATTCTGCTGAGCACAGTGGAGAAAGGGGCCAGGGAAAGGGTTTCCAGCAATGTATGGGAATGTTTCGAAAGAGCTGGTGTGTGGCCTGGGGTCAGCAGATGGTTCCTGGAAGAGGATGCATCTTCCTTAGAGAATTTTATATGATATTGAGAGACATTATAGAGTTACAATAAATAAGATGGTTTGAAAATGGCACAATATCAAAAGTTAAACAATACAATCTTAATTAATAGCACATTAACTTATGTCCTTACCTTAACAGGGAATGTAGATTTTAAGTGTTCAATATTTTCAACTACCCTATCCACCACAATAGTCATTGTGACAATCAAGATATACAGTATTTCCTTGGTTACAGAAAGACCCCGTAGACTCTTTGCCCCTCAATTCCAAATAACCACTCTGACCCACATCCTTTTTGTAGTCAATAGCTGAATTTTATTGGTCCCTCTATTGGTCTCTTCATTTTATTGGGTTTTATATACAAAAGCATATGAAATAAATTATTGTCTTTAAATTTCTTCTGTAGATTATTTTATAGTTTTGATATCTCCTTTTTAGAGATGTGAATATCTGTCACAATTATTTTTTCATATCAATTTATTAGGATTTTTAATATGACACTAGATACAGCATTTATGCATTAAAGTGTATAGCTTTCACTCATTTGTACACCAGGTGGTCCATTTCCACAAAAAATCCTTTAATATATTGTTGTTATACCAAAATAATAGTAATAATAATTATTATTATTATTATTATTATTTTGTACCTTAGGGAAGGGTCTGGACTCCTAGTAATCCTCCTGTTTTCAGCCCCCTAAGACCTGGGATTACAGGCACATGCCACCACAGCCAGTCTCACTTACCATCTCATCACATCCCAGGGTGGGGCTGGCACCGCAGGCCTGGGGACTGAACCCCTGGCCCCTGCGCTTGCTTGCAGGCACTTTAATCCACGTCTTGCAGGTTGAGGCGGCCAGGTTACAGCCTACGCCGTCACAAGGGCCACGGACCTCGCGCACTTTGCCGGCACCAGCAGCTGATGTCCACGCACGGCCGCGCTTGCGCACATAGTGTTGGCCTAATCGCTGCTCTGCGCTGCGCATGCGTGAAGCTACCGGCCTTGTTCCTCCTGAGGGCCCGCGACTTCCCAGGCCCGGGTCACCTCAGGTTGCTTTGGACCTGGAACTCGGGACTTGGAGAAGGTGAGGAGGGCAGCACTGCCATGGAGGCCAGAGGAGGTAGGGGCAGCACCTAGAAGGGGATGTGGGAGGGCACCACTGTGATGACTGCCCGTCTCGAGGGGCCTCAGGCCTGCGGCGCGGTTCACACTCAGCGCCTGCTCAGGCTCGAGCTCCCTGTCGGTCGGGTCAGGCCAAAGAGCTCCGGCTGGTTCTGTCCTGCCCCTGTTGTTGAGTCAGGTTCTCGTGCCTAAGGTACTCCCATGGTATGAGCTTCGCACCGTTGGAAAGTGTGTTAGCTTTTAGTTAGCACATCAGGATGTATCATTAGATTGTGCCTCACAGGTTGTAAATGTTTCCACTTTCAAAAACGCAGACTTAAATCATTTCAAGAAGCTTTAGTAAAGAATATTCTTGAATTCTCTATTCATTGCTTTAGTGGGTTGTCAGTTTAATAGCATATTTTTAAAAGTATGAATGAGAGAAGAAAAAAAAATTCTGGTGCTTGTACTATAAAGCTTACATGTTAGATGCCTTGCCACAAATTGGTACTGAAGTGAAGGGAAAATGCTGCAGGGGAAAATAAAGAGCAAACTGGAAAATCACATTTACAGATATGAGGATTTGTTAGATATTCTTCAGCATAATGTAAATTCATTCTGGAGTTTGCTGCTACCGTAAAGAAATAAAATTTTATTAAAAGAATGTAAAGAAAGCAAAAATGACGAAAATATACATTTTCTACAAAGTAAAAAACTCTGTTATAAAGTTATAAATAATTGTATGCTTTGTATTTTCCTTTCCTCAGTGTGTTAATAACCGACATATCAGCTAGAAGGGATAAATAGCACTGTGTTTACCCTGCATAGCATTCCTGTTTAATCAGCAGTGATAAACTACACCGAGAAAATGATTATTTCATGCTAGCTTGCTCACACACGAGGAGCTTTAGCACCCAGGCACATGAGCCACGAACTCTGTTGATTGTGAGCTCACCTTATCACCATCTTTTGAACAATAGCTATTTCTAAATTTATACATACTAGCAAGTGAAATGAAAAAACTCTCCTATAAGAATTTCAGTAATAATAATGATAATAATAATAGTAGCAGTGGACAACACCAGCCTCTATAGAAAGATTTTGGTGAGCAGAAAAATCACACAGAAAGGAGACAGTGTCATGATAGTAATATCATGGGATGAGTGATGAAATATACCAATGTAGTATGTGTCAGAAAATATAGAAGTTACCTGAAAACATATCTTATAAGCCTCACTTTTTCTTGATCTTGATCATGTCCCTTTGTCATCTTTCTAGAGAAGAATGATGGAAGTTCTACCTTTAGTTCTCCAAATATGTTGGCCCTTCAAAAATCTGCTACTTACCCTAACTTTTCTCTCAAAAGGTAGAACATTGGCTATACATTTTTCTGGCAGTCTGGGCATTGTATTAAAACTTAATTTTGACAAATGAGATGCTCTGAAAAGTTTACCACCTAACAAGTGTCATATATGGTATGTTTATATTTTTCCTGTTCTCATTTGCATTTTTTCTAAGTCAACAAAAGTTAGAAAGTGTGTCTTTGTGATCAATCTGTCTTACTTGCTATCAAGATTATACTGTTGGGCCAGTGAGATAGCTTAGAAGACTATGAGCCTAGGTAGGCAAGTGCAGGGACTGGAGTCATCCCTAGCAGCACATGCTGCACTGTCCCAACCCCCAGGTGTACTGAGCCAGCCACCAAGTCTGGGTGTGGTGCCTCACACCTGTAATCTCAGCCCTGGGGAGGGTGAAAACAAGAGGATCATGACAAGTTTGAGCCACATAGTGAGGCCCTGTACGAAATACATAAAAAATTGTAATTTTAAAATAATTTTCATAATGAAAAGTAATTTTGGATGTTATTACACATTCATTTAGATTTTATTTGTTCTTTCTAGATATTTGTTATATAGACATCAAGTTATTTGTTTGATATTTATGGCTTCCAGGATTTATTTTAAGGTCAACTTTCAAGTATACCTTAAATTATACTAATCTTTCTTATATCAATCTCTGTGCACTGATGATAGCCTTGCTGAATTTGAGCTCATACTCTTGTCTTTAGTAGTGAATACATGTCCTTCACTATTACAGAGTAACTCCATGTATATGAATGGTTAATACAGTACCATAGGTGTTATTACTTGCCTGAATGGTCTTGGAAATCATTTCTCTGAGGAGTTTGAGCTTTCTAAACCTGCAGAATGTGCCTTCCAAAAAGTTACACTTTCTTTTCTGCAGACCTACATTTTGATTAGAAATTCTTTTTTGATGTTTGAAACTTAACATGCAGTATTGTCACTATGAATATATATACATTAGTTTCCATTTTCTTTATAAATGTTGTAATACAAAAGCCAAAGGATTTGTAACATTAGAGTCATACCCTTGAGTTGACTATACACTGTTTGGTTGAGAATTTTTGGCTTATCAAGTACCTTCATGTCTCTGTAAGTTTTAGTGATCCGTTCAAGTCAGCAGTTGCTAAGATTCATTATTAATAATGAGTTAGTAAGATCAAACTGCATTCATCCTATAAGAAAATGCATAATATGAAGGATGTGCTAGTTGAATGTTTACAAACTTTTCCATTTCCATGTTGGAAACTGATTCATTATTGTCATGGCCCCATTGCTCTCTGAATTATCAACCGGGCAATAGTACACTGATGACCCTCCTGTGTGTTCCTAGTTTCTTTAACAAGTAATAATCAATGTTATATGCTTCATGAAGATATCATATAGAGAAAGCAGCACTTAAAATAAGCAATTTTAATGAGGAAATCAATGAGATGATGCTTTAGGGACATTTTATTTTTATTTTTTCTGGTACATCAGATCGAACTGAGGAACTTGTTCTTGCCAGGAAAATGCTTATGCTGCTGTGTTATCTCCCAAGCTCCAGGGACATTTTAATCAAGAAAGAATTTTTAAAATTAATAAAAAGAAATCTGTGAATGTAGTAATAAGAGAAAAAAAATGGTCTACTTCTGAAGGAAATACTGCTAAGGTTCCAATTGGGCCACGCAAGTTCTTGTTGGAGTCTTAGAATTACTTGACTTTGACAAAGATGCCTTTGAAAAAGACTGGGCTGGTTGCTTGTACTACTTCTTAGTATCTATTATTTTTATTATTTATTTGATATAGGGTCTTGTTATGCAGCTCAGACTCTTAGTAATCTCCTATTTCATGTGTGTGTCACCACACCACATCAGTGGCCCTCTGAGTGTGGGGCTGGCATGGCATACAGTACTGGGGATTGAACCTGGGTCCTTGCACTTGCCAGGCAGGCACTTAGACCACCAAGCTATTTCCTCAGCCCTTGGAATCTTTCTTAATTCTCCAAATTTTCTTGGACAAAGCACTTTGTAACTGAGCCAATAGAGGTCTAACGCACAACTTAAAAGAGTTTAAATACCAGTATTAGATCGACAAAAAGGTACAGTTTCTTAATTGCTTTATCCTGTGAAAACAAGTCATTATCTATTGATTTTCTATTTTCACCAGTGAAATTCAGAGAAGCTCAAAATTTATTTTGGGATATAAAAGCTAGAATCAAATTACTTTTCTTTCCATTACATTTCAGAGAGAGACACAATTGAGCTCAGAGCAGAACTGGAAAATTGAAGATCACTCTGAATTTCAAAAAGGTATGTTTTCCAATATTATTGGCCTTTTGCTACATACAGAAATCTAAGAGATAGGAGATACCTGTAGATGCAATAAAAATTTAAACAAGTAAAATTTAACAGCATGTGTTGCACCAAACTGTCAAAATATGCTTTCCTTTTCAATAGTGTGAATCAAGATCTGTACACTTTTAAAAGTCCCACATTATCATGGTTAGCCAACTCTTCAGCAAAATAATCTGACCGGGTCATTAAAAAGAGCTCAAAGTGGATATGACAGCAATTTCTTAAATTTCAAATAGCAGCAAGATCATTGGTCTGGAAAAGTTTTTACTATGTGGCCTACTGTCTGTGTGCCTTATATCTGTTGTTGGGTGTATCCTAAGCCCCACACAGTGATAAACATGGTGGCTCAGTCATGAATTAAATGACCACAAAATCAAAACCAGCCCCATTAAGCAAAACCAGTCATGTGGCTAAAATGCTAAATCAGAAAGAGGTTACGTTCATTAAAAAATATTATTAAATGGTGCTAAAGCTGTCAAGTGAATGAATAATGCTGAGCTCACAAAGATAACATGCACTAATTGTGTTATAAAATTCTGAAATTCTTTTCATGAGAATAGATTTTACTGTGATGCTAAGATAGAATGTAAATCTATGTGCAATAAATACAGTGATAAAAGAAATTAAGATAATAGAAAACCACTTGAATAATTGGAGGTAACAAATTGCATTTACCACTCTGGTTGGAAAAATACAATAATATAATGGACTATTAAAAGTCTTTTCATATGTATAGTTAAGTTTAAAACAAAAGAGGATATATGATATCTTTATAAACTACATGATGTAGAAGTGTACGTTTTGGCTTTCACTTTTAATTTCAGATAATATTTATAATTCTGAGAATTAAATCTAATTTAAATGTTCATTGTAAAAACAAACTTTTCTATAGACAGAGAGGAACAAAAAAGATGTTAACAACCATTAACGTAAAATAAGCAAAATAATATTTTCTTAAAATTTAAAATATCCAATAGAAATGATAATTATTTGGTCAGATAGTATGCTAGTTTCTATTTTCTTTATAATACTTATGTGAAATTATAGAAGACGGTTAAATCAGAGGAAGAATTATGTTGAAAGAAAATTTGTAATAACTTTGGAATCATACTTATTGTTTGAGTTGGCTGTTTGCTTGAGAGCCTTTGTCTTCTTCATACTGTGATAAAAGTTTTAGTGACGTCTTGAACCCCAGGTATAGCAGATTTGTTTTTAAATAGTAAAGCTTAGTAAGATCAAGTTGCTAATGAGATGGAATGTGCTAGCATTGTTCTTTAAAATGCAACAAAACATATATTATTTCAAACTATTGTGAGAATTATTATTTAAAGAGAATCTTGGCCATTTTCTCCATGCAGAGGAGAAACACTGTAGATATTGTCTATTGTCCTTGTGTATTGGAACGGAAGTCTTATGGACATGAAGTGGTTCTATGCAGAGCACATGGCTAGTGTCACACTCAGTTTTCCTCACGTGTGATGTGCTCTCCACATCGCTGAAGCTTGTAAAAGTCATGAAATCTTCTCTAAATGACTGAATAATAGATAAACCATTTATATATTCACTATTTTTAATATTATATATATACATATATATATTACCTTAAAAATAAAAAAAACACTTGTTGCTTCCGTTTGTTTTGATTATGGATGTAATATACATGTAAAATTAATGTTTTTGGGTTTTTTTGGCACCAGATAGCGAAATTGCCGGGCAAGCACTTATTCTACGAGCCATCTCCCCATCCCCTAAAATTAATCTTAGTGTGATTATGATTTATCTTTTTTATAATATGATAAGCGTTTTTTCTTATGCTTTTATCCTTATTGACTCTTGGAATATTTTCTTTGGAAAAATGTCTATCCAGAAATTTTCCAATTTTAAAGTTTAATTGTCTTTTCCTCCCCCTACTTTTATTTCTCAGACTGGATGAGATATTTTGTTGTTGAATGTGCTAGAACAAATAACTGGACTATTCAATCAGAATTATGCAACTATGAGAGAGCTTGTTTACTTCAAAGATTCGTTGACACATGTTCATCTTTACAAGTATATTTGAAATTGTTAGTGAAGTTCTATAGTGAGAAGAAATGTGAGAGGGAAGTCTAACAACATTTGATGAAAGTCTAACAACATCATTGATATTCAGTAAAAGAAATCTTTTCTAGTATATTTGCTTGTCATAAACATAAAAGGTTTGGACAATGGTTCATTTATATACATTTTAGATAATTATTTTTCCAGAACATTTTATGTGAATCTGGCCCCATAAATCTTTAGATCATAATCCTGAGCAGTTATGAATTAGGGATCAGCCCTTGGATCACATTTTTTTTATAATAAGACATAATACTTCACCTCTTAAAATTGTGTCTGTTTGTGAGCACGTGTGCCTGTGCATGTCTGCCCATGGTTATCCTAGCTATATGGAAATGTTTTCTTGTTTTTCCTACCTACAAGAATGACTGCTCTACATAATTCAGTGTGCTTGCTTTGGCAACTAAATGTTGCCTTGCTGAGTCATGTTACCAAAGCCCGTGTTAGAGTTTTCAAAGTATCTCATGTATCACTAGGGAGCTGTTTTGGAACTGCAAATTCTGAAGCTGCAGCATCAACCAAGTGAATCAGAAACTCTGTGATTAATCCCTAGTTCTCTTAAACTTACAAACCCTCTTGGTTCTACTTTGAGGATTGTGGAGCAAATACCAATAATCTCATTAAGGAGTCTGCTAAGCTTCAAATTAAATCAGCATTGTCCTTACTCCAAGGTTCGAATTTTCATTATTTCTGTTGTCTTTCAGTCATTCTACAGCTAAAACCTCCCTTTATTTTAATTTCAACAATATTAATAATTTCAATGTCATTACTTGTTTGGGAAATACAAATAAGAACTACAGTGATATACAATCTCATTAATATTGGCATACCTGTATATGTGTGTGTGTGTGTGTGTGTGTGTATATATATATATATATGTTTTGTTCATAAGTGATGTGCATTTTAAATTTTTATTTATTTATTATGCATTTAGTACAGGGTCTACGGAGTCTCACTGCATAGACCGGACTCGTAGTAATTCTCCTATTTTCAGCCTCCAAGGCACTGGGATTATAGGTGTATGCCACCACACCCAGTTTTAGTGGCCAGCACAGAGAGCCTGAGTTGGAGTCAGCTCGGCACGTGGTACCAGGATTGAACCTGAGTCTTTGTGCTTTCCCGGCAGGCACCTTGACCACTGAGTTATATACCCTGTCTCTGTCCATGCTTATTAAAGCTCTATGCATCATAACTAAAATGTGGCATTAATTAGGTACTATTCAACAGGTATGTAGATAGAGAAAAATGTGGTGTTTGTATACAAAGAACTACTCAGTCATAAAGAATAAATTCTTGTCATCTGAAGCAAAATGGATGGAACTGAGAGGCACTGTGTTAAGTAAAGCAAGCCAGAAAGAAATAAGGTATGCCATATCCACTTATATGTGGAAGCCAAAGGAAACTGATTTGAAAGTAGAGTGGTGACTGAAACAGTTGGAAGGTCAAATGAGGAACAGGGGGAAAGCACTGCAAGAAGGAGTTGGTACTTTATTATTGTATGCTGTATGCTTACGAACCCCATAATGTGCAAATGATTGATGTAGATTAGTCTAAAATAAAATAACTATAGCTCTGTACTTAATAAGCAACTCTTTACACAGAGACAATTGTTTCTTGGTATATATCAAGGTTTTTTTTCAGTCCTTAACACTGAGGGCAAACATCTTTTCTGAGAATGTCTGCACATCATTTGATACTGATAAAGACAACTTGTATTGGGAAGTTTTTCAGCTGCACTCCACTCCTCCATCTTATTTCAAGTAAGTGCGTTGACAGAATGCCAATACCAAGACTTCGCATACTGTGCAGAAATCTGGTCAGTATGTCCTCTGCTGATCTAATCCCTGGCGGTAACATTTACTCTGTGTTACCATGCTATCCAGTGGTGTGTTGTCTCTTCTTCACAGCAATAGTCAATGCAAAATCATGATTTAAAAACACTTTCGCTATCTCCCTCTTTTAAAATTTCAAGGCAGTCTATAACATTGTGTATTTTAAACAAATCAGTTTTCTTTGTCATTTTGAAATATAAAATTCTGTAATGTGTTGAAATGAAACTTTACATACACTAGACAGTGTTGATACAAAAAAATGTATTAGAGTCAAGGTTACTTGAAAGATAGAAAAGTTGTATGAAATATTATGTATTAGACATATATATGTATTTATGAAAACATGGTTTAATTTAGCCTGAAAGTGTATATTAAGATACCTCTATTTATTTATCAAATGATAAAATTTAAGAATGTAAAATTTGCAAACAATTAAGTAATGATAAAAACCTAGAATTAAAAAAACAATACTGGGGTCAGGCAGATGACTCAGTGGAATAAGTGCTTCCCTGGAAAGTGCAAGGGCCTGAGTTCAATCCCCAGTTCCTCAAAAACAAAACAAAAAACTCACACTATTGTTTAAGGAATTAAATCATGGATATTCAAGTTAAACTATTTACTATAACTCATTTTCTTCCAAATACAATAAGTAACTGAGAAAAAATATAATTTATATTGTGTGTTTGCTGATATATTCCACAATGTGAATGATCTTGTATTAAGGGAAATATCAAATTAAAAGTTACAAATAATATATAATTTTACTTACATGAATTTCTAGACTATGTAAATACATAGAGATACAAAAACAGGTGCTTTTTAAGAATTAGGAAAGGGAAATTTTGCTGTGGGTCTGAGGTTATTTGGTAGAAATGATGAAAATACAGTGTTCCATATAGTTATTAGAAATTTTTGATGGTTGAAGAACTTAGCAGAAGTAATAGGATACTTACCTGGCAGGGGAGATACCATGATCACAAGAAGTAGTAGGAATGATGTACATTTAAAAAGGGACTACTATAGTGCATGAGCAAAGTCAATAAAAATATGAGTAACATAATTGGAATATTTATAATACCTTATAAAATATAAACAGTTTTATATGATTATCACCTTTGGAATTTACACAGACCTCTTATGGAACCTGATTTTCTGTGTAATACCTGGCCTCATGTTGGAGCCCAGGAAGATATTCATTTATTCATAAGTTTGCCAGAAACACTTTGCCAGACTTTTGTATTATTGATAAGTCAATTTGGTGTATATTTAACTGAAATTTAACCTGATTGAAGGCAAGTACTAATATAGCTATGCTGTACAGACTGCACAATCACACTCTTCAGTTAAAAAGAAAAGTTTTTACATTCTTAGTTCCCTTAAATACTGTGCTTACTCTACAGAATAATTAAAGCTGTATCAGGCAGGGTTTTTCCTTGTAGGTAAAGGTCTTTAATGCTCTGCCTTGTCATGATCACTTGTAAATATACTTAACACTTTCTTGAATTCATTAAAGAGCCATTTCTGTGCTTCCTGATACTGTAAGCTCATAAATAAAACTGAGTCTGTCTTTGCTCCTCCCATTCTTAGGAAAGATTATTATTTTTTCCTAAGTTGAAACAAGTAAGATTTATTTTAAAAATCAGTTTTATGAATTGAAATTTAAATACCATTTATTTTAAATCTTTACTCATACTATACATGTATTGAAGATTTTCAAACTGCTTCTCCAGTTGCGAGAGCTATTGGAAGAGTCCTCAGAGAAGATGGATTTACCAGTTATCCCATCAATACCATGTTTTGTAAGTAAATGAGGACCTAGATGTTACTACATTGAGATGCAAATATAGATTAAAATGATTCCAAATAATGAATTTCATTTCACCAAATTATGCATGACTGGGAGAGTTCAATAAATCACTTTTAAGTGCAAAAAAAAGCCCCCTCAAACAACTTAAAGAAAGGGTCTACTTTTAGGACACATCTAATTGCTCACAGAAATATAATAGCAACTTCATAAAAATACAAACATTACTGTCTGGAAATTATTTTGATTTTTGTTGTTATATTTTTTGGTACTGGGTGTCTATATTAATGAGCTGTATATTCCCAGCCCCTAATACATGTTTTAGCAGGACATAAGTACTAGATTAGAAATATTCTAGTACACTCATCAGTAACTTTTGGCTCATTGCTTTAGCAAGTACTTAAATTAGCAAATGGTTCATTATGATCTTTGTAACGTTACTTTTTTTCATGTTTTATTATCTGAATATAATAATATTGAATATATATGTCCTTCTATTACAGGCTTCTTGTAAGTTTTGATGTTCTATAATAGCTTTAATTGATCTTTAGAGTAGTTTCCCTCTTCATGCAATGATTGCCACTGAGTCAGTGTATCAATGTAAAAAAGTCTTTGGAACTGTTATGAGCTCTTTCTGCTAGCAACAGAACATCTTGGTTTGGCTGCGGAGATAGTTCGGTGGTATAACCACCTGTCTGGTAAGGTCAAGGACCTGGCTTCATTCCCTGGTAACATATGCTGTGCCAACCAGGGAACTCCTGGCACATAGAATAGGCCCCAAAACCAGGCACAGTGGAACATGCCTGTAATTTCAGTGCTGAGGAGGCTGAGACAGGAGGATCACTACAAGTCTCAGCTGTGTAGCGAGACCCTGCACCAAGTACATAAAGATTGAAAAAGAAAAAAATAGAACATCTGGCTTGTAAGCAAAGAACAATCTTTAGATGACAGTTTAAGTAGAACAGCTGTCAGAATAAAATACCGCTTTTCTTTTTCAATGACATCATCAAACTCATTTTCATACATATGCAGTTCTGAACACTTTTCCAATGAAGTACTAATAGACATTTGAAGCTGTGTCTTAGATTGTTTGTAGATATGTTCCTTGGTTCCCACCTATGGTTGGTGTGTCAGCATTAACTGGGGAGATACAGAAATCATTGATGTTGAAGCCAGTCCCAAATCTATTAAGTTACAATCATGTTCACTTTTGCTGCTAGAATATATGAGCAACTTACACTCATAATTTAGCATATGGTCACAATTCAGCTTGTAGTCACAAATTAAGAGAGTAAAATAAGACCTTGTTTGGTGACTGAATTAAGACCAGCCTGAACTGCATAGTAAGACCCTGTCTCAAAAAAGACAAAAAAATAAAAAATAAATAAAAAATAAAAATAAAAATAAAGGTAGTTAAGTTTGAACTAATGATATGAAAATGTTAAGAGTCGGGCGTGGTGGCGCAGGCCTGTAATCCCAGCACTTGGGAGGCTGAGGCAGGAGGATTGTTGTGAGTTCAAGACCAGCCTGAGCTACAAAGTGAGCTTAAGGCCAGCCTGACTGCACAGTGAGACCCTGTCTCAAAAAAAAAAAAAAAGAAATGCAGTGACTTTGGTGGTCTGTGGAAGGTGGCACATGCTCAACCTAACCTACCTTGCCAGTTTGGTTTTGGAGGAAAACATAACCAACTCATACCACTGCTAGTGGAAAACAGTGTCATATGAGGAGCTTCCGTTTGAAAGCCATTGTTCAGGAAAAGAGCTGATAATGATTCCTGGAGGGAAGCAAAGCATTTTGCTCTGGATTGATAAAAAGAGTTCCTGTGTTAACCTGAAGAGGCACATTCTTACATTAATGAAGGGACTATAAAGAGAAAGATTTCTGCTTTTCGCTTCTTATACTAGGGAGACTATAAGATATTTACACATGTGTGTCTGGTTTATTTCACTTACGAGTATATGTTCAAGTGGCATCCACTTCAGTATAAATGCTTCAAATTAATCAATCATAACAGCTGAGTAATACTCCATTATATAGAAATACCACATCTTTTTCAACCATTCCTCAGGTGATGGACATCTTGGTTGTTTCCAAGATTTTGCTATCACACATTGCACTGCTAGAAACATAGGTACACATATATCACTATGATACAATGTTTTCAGTTCCTTTGGGAAAATTCCCAGTAGGGGGATAGCCAGCTTAAATGGGATTTCTAATCCTACTTTTTTGAGGAGTCTCCACACTGACCTCCACAATGGTTGTACCAGTCTACATTCCCACCAGCAGTGGAGAAGTGTTGCCTTTTCCCCACAACCTCTCCAACATCTGTTGTTGGTTGATTTCCTTATGATAGCCATTCTTTCTGGAGTGAGAGGGTATCTCAGTGTTGTTTTTATTTGCATTTCACGGATGACTAGCGATGTGGAGCATTTTTTCACGTATTTATTCGCTTCTTTAATTTCGTCCTCGGAGAAGTGTGTATTCATCTCAGATGCAAGTTTCTGAATTGGGTCTTTCAATTTGAGGGCCCTGTTATATCTTAGTTCTTTATATATTCTAGACAGTAGACCTCTGTCTGATTGCTTATTAGTTAGGATTTTTTCAAAATTTGTGGGTCGTCTTTTCACTCTGCTGACAATTTCTTTTGACACGCAGAAGCTCCTTAAGAAGAGTTGATCCCAGTTGTTGATTCTTTCAAGTGCTTCCCATATACACACATGTTTGTTCATGAACTCTTTAACTACCCCTATGTCTTCAAGAGTTCCTCCTACTTTCTCTTCCAGGAGATTGAGTGTTTCTTTTTTAATGTTTTGATCTTTAATCCATTTTAACTTTAACTTAGTGCATGGTGATAGAGCTGGGTCTAGTTTTAGTTTTCGACATGTACATATCCATGTTTTCCAGCATCATTTTTTAAAGAGGCTACCTTTCTTCCAGTGAGCTTGTTTAGCCCCTTTGTTGAAGATAAGATGGCTGAGTGTGATTGTAGATGCCTCTGCAACTTCTAATCTATTCCACTGATCCTCAGGTCTCTTAAGCGAAAAGCAGAAATACAAATGGAAATGTACAACAACAACTGAAATCAATAGAGTCCGATAAGGCAAAGTGAATGGCAGATGCTGCAGGTTACTAATCAGCTTTTCTTCTGGATGGTTAACAACCTAAGTTCACAGATCAAAGTTGGAGAAATAGAAGAGCCACAAGGCCAGCAAACATTTTGGCCCTAGCCTTTCAAGGTCAGTAAAGACTCAGGACATAGGAGAACCTGTAATGCAACATCATGAAACTCAGTTGAGCTCAAAATTTTCTGAACAAGGAGATTATGGGGCCACAGAGGAAAGAGATCGAAGTTCTATAGTGTGCCTGGGGAGAGTCACATGGAGAGAAAACTTTCTCTCAGGCTCTCACCCAGAGCAAACTGGTCAAACATTGGCCGTGACTCATCCACATGGATGACACAGACAAAGGATCTACAGAATAAGGTACAGGACTACAATATAAACCTTGAGGGGACTTCACTGACCTCATAAGAAACATAAAGTACATGTGTTGGTATATAAGGCTTGCTCTATCTAGGTCTTAACCATCCAGCAGAAAAGTATAAAAATGAAGTATACATCATGGGGCCATAATAATAAGTTGAGCTATAAATGGCTATAGTCGACAACCTCTTCAGATAACTCACTATTGTTGTGGAATGCTGGACTGTGTTGGATTGTGTTGTCGAGTTCAAGCACCTAAGTTAGTTGAATGACAATGGAGTGCCCATCTTTGACAGGTGTAGACAAAGGAAGGGATATAGAAAGAAAGAATCATGATGTGTGTATATGGACAGTACAGTTGGGATAGATAACGCTGTGCTTCTACATAATTCTATGAAAGGCAAGATTTGCACTAATGGTGGTTGGACAGGATATTATGTCAGCTTCTAGTACTATGGACAACCACTAGGAAAATATCAAGGTAGAAAGTATTAACTATTGAATCTTTGCTGTAATTCAAGTATAAAAAATAAGGTACACAAAGAGCTACACTTATTTACTGATAAGAGACATACGGTATAATAATGTCTGTAAATATAATATCATGTATGCACCTTGTATGATACCAAAACATTATGAAAACAGTTTGCAATGTATTAATTTATCAAATCCATCTTGTCAAGGTATCTTAAAACTGTCTCATTGATATTTGTACTTCAATAAAACAAAAGTAAAAAAATAAAAAAAAGAAGGATTGACTGGAAGTTTGTCAAGGGAAAGTATGGCTCCAGAAAACAAGTCTATTTAAATATAGTAAGAAATACTGTCAAGGAACTAATCCATAAAGACTGTATTATTGATGCGACAACCACTTTTCTCGGGAGTAATCTGCTAAAAAATCTGCCATTTCATTTTGTACACCAAGAAGCTTTAGAAGTTTTCATTCTTCTTCCACAGTGTCCTGTGCTGCATGATTTTAAAACTGGAAGAGTCTGCTGGTTCCCTTTGCATAGATGATTTGTAAAATGAGTGACCAATCTCAGGAGTTCTGGAAGAGTGTTCGGCAACCCTGCAAGAACTTGCTTTTAGCAACCTGGTGCAGGTGTTTGTAAGAAACTTCAGCTCTTGGTTGAAGATGAACCAAACTGAACATCATCTACTTGAAAAGATTTTAAAGTAGATGAACTTATGTAAGATGGGCTTTGTTAATACAGTAGGTCTACTTGGAAAATGAACTTAAGTAAACATACTGCCTTTTGTCATATTCAGTTAATTTCCATTTATATTTGACAAGAACTATGGAACAAATTCATGTTTGTCATGCCCACTTGTGATCTCAGAGGTAGAAGGAAGCCATTGACTGAGAGTGTTCTGAATATATCTGAAAGAGAAAGCTTTGAATGGAGACTTCAAGATGGAATTCTTTACCATCTGTCTGAAGAGATGATTCAGCTAGAGTATTGGACATTCATACATTCTAACCTGCATTTCTGGTGGTACTAGGGATTGAACTCAGGACGTGCACTTGCCAGGCAAGCACTTACTCCACTGAGCTATCTCCCCAGCCCAGCATTCACATATTCTCAAGGTGCTTCCAATGTAAGGTTTCCAGTCTCTGTGGACTCTTGTCTTTTCAAGTGCTATGTTTGCAAGTATGCATTTTTCACTGTCTAGGAAGCTTTGGTACAAAATGCCATCATTGTAAGACTTAACTCAATCCTAATTTGGAAAAGATTTGCAAGTACCATGGATGAGGAAGGCAGAGATTTTGGAAGAAGTATGTTACATCTAATTAGCATTGAGACAGAAACTACATAGATTTCATTCCTAGTGTAAGTTGCATTATGCAGCTGAGAATCGTAGTGACCCTCCTGTTTTCATCCTTCCCAGTGCTGGGATTACAGATGTGTGCCACCATGCTCAGACTCCTCACTTTAGGAGTATTTGCAAAAGCTTTTGAGGGATATTGTCAAAATAAAGTTAACATAAATGTAAAAATAAAGTATTGCCCAAAAAAAATAGCAGACCTATATAGGTGAATGAAGAGTCCAGCCAGGTGTGGTGATGTATGTCTGTTGTCACAGAACTCAGGAGGCTGGGGCAGGTGGATCTTTTTGAGTTTTGAACCCAACAGACATAGAAATGTCTAGTAATTTGCCCAACTTATTTGAAAACTTAGTTCCAAAGAGAAATAGTCATGTGAATGCTTGAATCAGTTTTATTCATTATTTCCATAAGTGGAAGCACCTGCAACATGCTTCATAAGTGAATGGATAAACAGGCTGTAGTCCCTTTGTATGACAGATTATTCTGTAATACAAATGATAAGCTTATCAAACCATGCAAAAGCAGGGATCAATGTCAAGTGGATATTGTAAAGTGAAATAAGGTCATCTGAAAAGATGACACAACACACAATTTCATTTATCTGACATTTTTACAAATGCAAAACTGTGAAGACAGTAAATGGATGAGCAATTCCAGAGGGTTTAGGAAAGGGAGAGTTTTAATAGATGAAACACAGGAGACTTAAAAAATAGTGATACTCTTTTTCTGATAGTATAATAATGCCTGTATGAATTTTGCATTTTTCAAAAGCTATAAACTTTTATAACCCAAGTATTGAACTGTAATGAATGTAAATGTTTTGAAAAACCCACTTAGATAAAACAATTCTGGGAATAAATGTAGATTGTGATGATAATAAATCTAATCATATTATAATATATGAAATTCCCTTATTGGAGCTGATAGAAAATAGTGCAGACCTAAATAAGTTTGAAAATGAGCGGAATAAATATTGATGTCACAAAAGAATTGTACATACCCACTGCACTTTATCCGATAGCATTATTCCCCTTACAGAACAATATACAGTACATGCCCAGTGTATGGTTTGTGTATAGATATCCCCCCAAAGCCTCATACATTCATGGGGCAACTTAGTTCTGGAGTTCTTGATTGGTTCTTGATCCAGTGCTTGGATTGCAGATGTTTGTACTACACCCTAGTCCCTGAGTGGGTAATTTGCATTACAATATAAGAAGGAGAGAGAGGCTAGCTGGCTGCCTGAGCTGCTGCCACTCTCTTTGCTCTCTGCTCTTCCCTGACGCCATGAATGGCTGTTGTATGTCGCCATGTGCCACTGCACCTTGGAGCTAGCTGAGTATGGAGTAAAATGTCCTCTAACTGTGAGCTAAATAAACCTTTCCTTCCTTCATTTGGGTGTTGGGTATTTGTCCCATCCATGAGAGAAGAGTAACCAAGACACCTAGAAACCTCATGTAATAATGTACTTGAGTTAGACACACTATTATGAACTGGTTTTTGGCTTAAAGTAAACTTAAATAAAAGATAGACTTATTTATATGTGTTTGTTACACACAAAATGACATTTTCCCTGTCGTCAGAGAGGGCTGTGTACAACCATCTTGGTAGTATGTAGGGTTATCAAGCACCTAGATTGGTTTCTAATGCCATTCACCTATAAGAAGGATTACTTACCCTTGAACAACAGGCTCATTCTAAGACTAAGGCAGCAAATACAAAAGATAATCCTAGAGCATGCTGTACTAACAGCTTGGAAAATATATAACTGGTGGTGTTTGTCAAAAAACAGTGAAGCCAAAAGAAAACCCCAAGTTAAGAGCTAGTTTGTAGAGTAAAGCTAGTAGTTAGGTTATAAGCCAAAATATAAGATTGTTAACTATGATACGTGCTGATAATGTTTAAAGAAATAAGTGAGTTTTATGAAGAATAAGTTGTTAATTTCTGTATACATTTTATCTTCAAGGTACATGAGTAAGAAAGTGTGATTGCCTCTTATAGAAAATAGAATAAACAACAGTAATATATAGTAACCTTACTCATTTACTCAGTGAAAAATCTGACAAATATTATATCCAGGTGATCAAGATCAACGTAGATGTGCAAGTCACACTTATAGTATGCACCCCTGATGTGTTGTTAGGGAACAGGCACTTTGTATCTGGGGTCTTTCTGTCCAGAAACAATAAGACCAATGTAATGTTGAGGTGAAAGTACAATGAATTCCAGATGAGGAAAACTTTAGAAAAATTTATTATTCAAAATTGTCAAGGTCTTCACAAAGAATAAAATACAAACAACTTTCTTAGTCTTAAGGATAAAAATAAGATACAATAATTAAATTGAATTTGGCATCCTAGATAGAATTTTGTAGAAGAAAACTACCATAAGTAAAAACCAGAAAAAATCTTAATTACAAAAACTTCAGTTTTTACCATATTTTTACTAAATTTTTCTTTATTTTTTATTGTTTATGTCAAATTACTTATATGAAGGCATAATAAGTAGAAAGGTAAGATGGGAACCATTATCTTTGTAAGATGTTTATAAATCTAAAATTATTCTAGCATGAAACAGTATTCATAATGCTGTTGCTTATCAACTGTGTCTACAAAAGAAAACAGTGGTGGCAAGCACGTTATGCCTGAAAATAAACTATTACAGAGGGCTACTTTTAATTAAAACTAGTAAAGCCTACTCATGATAATAGCTAGCTTCTTTATCAAGAAATACACATACATAAATAAGAATTAAGGAGTAATAGTTGTGTTCCTTATGCTTACCTAATAAGAAACAATATCTTACAGAGCAGTTTTTCCTCTGCTGTAAAATATCACAACTCCTAGACTAGTGCTTAATAAAATGTATTTTAGAGTTGTTGCTCATTAACTGCAGATAAGCAACAGTAGTATGCTAAACAGAATTTCCCAACCAGACACATGAAAGAATATGGAGACCTGTTTCAGAAATCAATAGTGCAATAATGAGAGTTGTGAAAAATCCATAGGCACATGCATGTTGTCTTTTATATACAGTGGCCCAGGCAATTTTCAGTTTGTCTTTGTGGGGGACTGTAGCCTGACAGTGTCTGTATGTATCAATCAGGTAGGTAATTCCATTATGGGAAGGAATACAGAATAGACCTATAGACAATCTTTAATTATTCTCTTGAACAGTGTACATTTCTGGTTTGCAGAATGGCTTTATGAAAAATTAGGACAAAATTTAAAGACATTGGGTACCACTAACACAGTTTTGGAAGATCATACTAGAACGAATTATCTTTTTTTATTGTTCTATATCTATAAGATGAGGAATGAAGAGGCATTTGTGTATTAATTTTTGTATGAAGTAAACATTGTTTTATATTATATTGCTGTTTCTCTGGCAACGTATCTATGGCACCTTAATAGTTTTGAGAACTGTCTTGATTTATGATTAAATAAAACTCAACAGGAGAGGAAAAACTTAAAAGATGCTAATATTTGGTAACTGATCCCATAGTAGTCCTTCTATGGCACAAGGATTGGCTATCGACAGTCTTACTACTTCATTTTTGTTTTTTTTTTTTAAATCATAGCGCCTACATCATTTTATTTTATTTTATTTTATTGACAATCATAGCGCCTACATCATTTTATTTTGTTTTTAATTTTTATTTTATTGAAGTTCAAATATCAATGAGACAGTTTTAAGATAGCTTGATAAGATGGATTCGATAAATGGATACATTGCAAACTGTTTCCATAATGTTTTGGTATCATAGAAGGTGCATACATGATATTATACTTACAGACATTATTATAGCATATGTCTCTTATCAGTAAATTAAGAGTGTAGCTGTTTGCGTATCTTATTTTTTATACCTGAATTACAGCAAAGATTCAATAATTAATACTTTCTACCTTGTTATTTTCCTAGTGGTTGTCCATAGTACTAGAAGCCAACATAATACCTGTCCAACCACCATTAGTGCAAATCTTGCCTTTCATAGAATTATGTAGAAGCACAGCGTTATCTATCCCAACTGTACTGTCCATATACACACATCATGATTCTTCCTTTCTATATCCCTTCCTTTGTCTACACCTGTCAAAGATGGGCACTCCATTGTCATTCAACTAACTTAGGTGCTTGAACTCGACAACACAATCCAACACAGTCCAGCATTCCACAACAATATTGAGTTATACGAGGAAGTTGTCGACCATAAGCCATTTACAGCTCAACTTATTATTATGGCCCCACGGCGTATACTTCATTTTTATACTTTTCTGCTGGATGGTTAAGACCTAGATAGAGCAAACCTAATATACCAACACATGTACTTTATGTTTCTTATGAGGTCAGTGAAGTCCCCTCAGGGTTTATATTGTAATCCTGTACCTTATTCTGTAGATCCTTTGTCTGTGTCATCCATGTGGATGAGTCACGGCCAATGTTTGACCAGTTTGCTCTGGGTGAGAGCCTGAGAGAAAGTTTTCTCTCCATGTGACTCTCCCCAGGCACACTATAGAACTTCGATCTCTTTCCTCTGTGGCCCCATAATCTCCTTGTTCAGAAAATTTGGAGCTCAACTGACTGTGCAGTCACTATTTCTTACTCACATTCTCTGCTGACTCAATTCATCATAGGCCTGATATAGTAGACCGGTGGTATGGAACATTGATGAAAATGATACAGCTTATAATATAAAAAGTTGATCCACCAAATTTAGTCTGTATAACTTTGAATACCTTTCTGAAATTTTGTCCTTTAGTGAAGCAATTTCTGTTATTGTTCAGCGTGGCTCTCTCAGAACTCAAATAATCTACTTGAAAACGTGAAAGAGCGCATAGGGATCCACTCACTGTCAAATGTCTGTGCCATAAACTTCCAGTAATATAATAATATGGTGGCATATTTCCTAATCAGTTTCAGCAAAGGACAGATTTTTGGATTTTTTGCTTATACTAATTTTGCTGAAGCCTAACAAGGTAAAGAAACAGAATCCATAATTCTTGTATTTTAATACCTTTTAAATTATCTTATGATTTTACTTCTGCAGTTGCACAGAATTTCCAGGGCTTCTCTCCCATGCATGTGTGGCACTGCAGAGCTCAGCACATCCCTGTCTCCAGGCTCTTGCAGTTAAACCTCTGGATCTCTCATGTGGGGCTTTTCCACATGAAAGAAACATGTCTCATACTCAGCATGTCAAATAATAATTACATCATTCTCTGACCATTCAGTTTTCTTCTTATTAAATGACATTACCGGTTTCTCACTTCTTCCTGTAACAAACTTGAACCTTATTGTTATTTCTTCAGGTCTTTCCTTTTTTTTGCTCTCTGTCCATTAATCTGTCAGAAGGGCCAGTTGATCATACCTTCTTCTGTTTCATTTCCATCGACTTTTTCAAGTGCCAATGCCTTAATGCTAGTACAGTCGTGTCTCTCACATTGGTTATTGTAGCCATCTTTTAATGGATTTCCAATCCATTGCTCACATTACAGTCAGAGTGACCTTGGTAAATATGATCACATCAGTTTGTTTACAAGAGTAATCAAGACTCCCAGTGTCCTTAAATACATTTTAAAGGAATGAACATCTTTAAAGTTTCTTATAAGGCCTACCCGGTATCTCTCTTTCCTCCATGGCATTTCATGTATTGAGGGTATTACTCAGTGTGTTTCACTTCATTCGTCCATGCTGTTTCTGCACACGAGTTACTTAGGGTTCCTTGCCCATGGTGCTAGCAGGATTTTCAGGGCTTGAAGGCTTTTGTTGCTTATAGTATTATCTTCTGAAAGACTTGTTTACTTCTTAAGTGCTACGGTGGGTGTTTTACCTATGTATTCGTGTAATTCTTCTTTCTCAAGTATTAAGTATGCTTGATCTAAATCACCAGTTATATATGGCTGGCTTAATTTTGTTCACTGCTCTAGGCACTGAATGTTAATCACTTTAATTACTTTTTACAATTAATTTCAATATTTAGGAATTATTTTGTTTGTATTACTTAATTTTAACTTATCATTTATCTAATTTAAATTTCTACAGCATAATGATCTTATTTATTAGACAGTTGCATTGTGTGGAACAGCTTTTGTACATATGGTTTATTAAGTCCTTTTAATCATAGAAATATTTAATAATTACTAACAAACATCACTGAAAAATTACTGTGCATCTATATGTACCAAAAATCCTGCTCTAGTTATTAGCACCTTTAACCTGTTGTCAGAAAAAGAAAGAACAAATGTATTTCATATGATTGATAATACTGAGAAATTAAATGTATAAATGTGTATAATATTGAGAAAGTAAAATAAATATCAATCCTGTCTGGAAATTGCATTCTGAGTAATGGGAGAGCATTAGGCAGGATTGGGAGAGTCACATCTACATTATTTTCTTAACGATACGTGAAAGTGCTTTTTATAATGTAAATTTTGTTAACTATTTGGTCTAGTATTAAAAATTATATAAATAGCTTGGTGTCACTCATATTTTTATTCCATATTTATTTTGAAAAAGTTTCTAAAGCATTTTAACATAAAAGATGCCATATTTCTGAGATACATAATACTTAGAATGATGTTGAGTCTTCCAGTATGTTCCAATTCCTTAATTTAAGACTACTGTAACTGAAACATGCTATTAGCTAAATGTTTACAGATGTTAAGTGAAAATCAAATAAACAGGAAATGCGCATGTCTATATGAAGTTTCTAGTCTGTATTTTCTCTCGCAGAATTGCTTCTCAACTAAAATATATAGAGTAATTGTTAATAGAGTCTATTAAAATATTTTAAAGGAAAAGTCATGTTTCTTTGTGACAAGAATAAAAACGTATTCAATGGCTAACAGAATTAATGTTGAGTGACATGAAAGGAGAAGGTGAGGAGGAGCAGCTGAGGCGTCCTGTCCTGGACCTGCTGACTCTTGCTGACCTGGCTTATGGTACAGGGGCACAGCTGGACGCAATAGGAGTCTGACTCCATGGTGCTGAATGTAAGATGAGTCCAAGAAGCTGGAGGCTCAGCATTTCTTCAGCAGAAATTTCCTACTTGGTTTTGAATGACCATTATTATTGTCAATTGACAAAAAATAAACTTCACAGCAGTTTGCATCCTGATAAAGAGCAAAAAAGAAAAAGCCAAGAGTTAGGAAACAAGACTATTTTTTTTCTGAAGAATAATAACATTGGGCATTTACCATATGACCTTATAAAACTTTCATTTTCTGACTTGCAAACTGGGAGGAAAATAGATACCCTAAAATTCTTCATTACAACCTAAATGTCAGGTGGTCATTGATATCCAGACAAGAGGCTCAAATCCTACCACATTTCTCACGTGAAATCAGTTCCTTCTCAGTTTTTTAGTTAAGCATCCTCACTTGATTTCTGTTTTCCCTTCACATCAGACTCTGATAGCCAGGTTTTCCTGATTTATTTTACCCTGTTTGTACACGGTACTCTAGTTCTTGCCCAATTTAGGTACATACAATTCTCCCTATTTCCTCTACCTCATAATAAAATTAAAAAGAAACCACTCAGGATAACTAATAGGAAGTGGTATGTGACAGTGTATAACAGAAGATTCTATGTAAATGATGAACAACTTCCCTGCTTTTATGCAGGTCCTTCAGCCTCTGGGGCAGACCAGCTTCTGGCTGGCTATAGTGTCTCTCCTCTCCCTCTAAGTCTCTGTCTCTACATCATCAATCACTTTCCTCTGTGGCCCCATAATCTCCTTCATCTGAGAATTTGGGATGCCACTGAGTTACATCATGTTACAGTGCAGGTTCTTCTATGTCCTGAGATTTCAGTGACCTTGAAAGGCTAGGGCCAAAATGTTGGCTGTCCTTGCAGCCCTTCTTTTTCTGTAAGTTTTGATCTGCAAACTTAGGTTGTTAACCGTCCAAAAGAGAAGTACATTATTACTCTTTAACATAGGCATTTGGGTTTAACCTCACTATCTGTCTGAATATCAAATGTTTTAGATAAAACATGGAACAGATATTTTGTATTTAGTATTGATATGTTAAACTTTAAGTCCCTACAGAACATGAAGAAAAACATTTAAAAAATATTTTAAAAAACAGGAATAAACAATTTCATATTTTTACACAGAGATTTAGAAATATCACCATATATACCATTGTAGCAGGACAGTCCTGTATTTTTTTTCTTGTCTCTTGTTTTCATATGTTATCCTTTTTTTTAAACATTTACTTGAGAGACAGTATGGAAGTAATTGGTATGTCATGACAAGCAATATGTATTTAGCGGACCAGAATGACAGGCATCCCAAGCATGACCCTGCTGTTACATATTGCTGTTGTTAGTACAGTTGCTTAGTTCACAGGTATCAGCATCTATAGTTAGTCAGGGTGAGAATCCTACCAGTTAACTGCTAGTTGTGAAAACCTGCTGAAGATTCTCAGGATCATTGCCTTAGGAGAGTCACATGGAGGGAAAACATTCTCTCAGGCTTTCCCAGAGAGCAAATTTGTCAAGCAGTGGCTCACACTGACAAGGGATCTACAAACTACGGTATAGGGTTTCAGCATAAATCCTGAGGGACTTGACTGAGTTTGTCAGATACCTAGGTTACATTTTTTGTTATATAGGTCTTGCTTTATCTTGGTCTTAACAATCCAGCAGAAAAGTATAAACATGAGATATGAAAAGTAAAGCCATATTAATAGGCTGAGCAGTGAAAGACTCAAGGCAACAATTTCTGCCAGTCCTAAAGATAACCCACCACTATTATGGAGTACTGTACTATATTGGGATATTTTGCTGAATTCACGTACCTATAATGTTTAAATGACAATGGAATACTCTTCTCTGATGAAACTAAACCAAAAAAGGGGATAAAAGTGAATAATTTTGTATCTGTATGTTCAGAATTATTAGGATAGATATGCAGCTACTTTGTCTTAATTCGGTGAATGGAACGACCTGTTCTTGTTTGTGGACAGGATATCTTGTCTTCATCTTGTACAGTGAATTACCACTTAGACAACAATATGCAATGTATTATTTATTGAAACTGTCCTACTAATTGGTTTTGAAACTGTCTCATTGCTATTTGTTTCTCAATAAAATTATTTTTAATAAAGTCTTTGTCTCTTTTCCTTTGGGATTTGTCATACCCTTAAGTTCCTGTCTCCCTCATATATGTTTAAGATTTTATTTTCATTTAATACCTAAATCATCTGTTTCTTTTCTTATAGGACTTGAAAATTATTTCTTAAACAAAGGTAGCTACTTAGCCTATATAAGCTTGATGTAAGCAAGTTAAATCAGATTTTTTTTCTTTTAGGCAGGGTCTTGCCATGTCAACCAGTCCTTGAACTCACTGTGTAGCCCAGGTTGGCCTTCAACTCATGGACATCCTCCTGCCTCAACTTCCTGAGTGCTGGGACTACAGGTATGCATCACCATGCCTATCTTGGTCTTTCTTTTTTTCTTTCTTTCTTTTTTTTTTTTTTTTTTTTTTTTT